>JAPMNZ010944905.1:0-10765 GCA_029875035.1 Pomatoschistus microps | reverse complement strand
ATTCACGAACAAAATTAATTCTTATTGTTATTTGTGTTGGACCACATGATGATGGAGCTCTCCTTGGTGCTGTGGATGGTTGTCATGGAGATGGGCCATGTATACAAATGCCATTATCTATTGACAATGAGATGAGACCTTCTCTTTAGCCACCATGAGCCCCAACAAGAGAACCTCTTGTTTCGGCCTATTCAGTCTGAGCCGAGAGAAGACATCTAAAAGAAGAACCAGGATTGTAATTGTATTTTTTTTTAAGTCATCAGAGGCCAAAACTCAGGCCATTTGTTCGTGTTATAGTAACTTTTCAGGAACTTTTAGGATTTTTTTTGTAAATTTTTGGCGGGCACTGACCATCATACTGTGGTTATCGGTGCCTGATAAAACACTTTCAGATTTCACCATGTTGAATGAAGAGTGGTCTGTGGTCGGTTCCCAAGTTTGTTATGGATTCTCTGGAGAGTTTAGGGCCAATTCCCAATAATGCACAAAATTAGATGATTAATTACTGGAGAAATGAGAAGATGGGTTCCAATAGAGTTCAAGATCTCACACAATCAGAATATTTGGCACCAATGATGGAAAATGTCTTTGAAAAATTACTCGGAGCCTGGCCACTGCAAGACTGGTTTGATGGACTTAAACCTCAAAACCAACTTCCTCCAGCTACAGCTTTTTATCAAACATGTTGGTAAAATAATGAAGGTGATAGGATATGGAGAAACCAAGATCCTCTCCCACATCCGCAGGAATAATACAAGCATTTTGGAGAAACAGGTGCAATGTTAGAAAATGTGACACAAGCCCAGGGTATGGATGTCAGTTGTGTGTTGTGTGCCTATATTTTTTTCATGTAACAGTGGAGCTGCTCAAAATATCAATAGATCGTTTACAATATGAAAACACGAGACAGTTGCAAAGATACAGGAGCAAATACCACTTCTACTGCACCTTGCATGCATAGAAAAGTATGTTCCATGAATGCATGAATGGACAATGTGTGTTTTTTAGATTCCTCCTGTAGAAATGGTCTGAACGATTAGCCAAATAAGTTACTAATGGAGTGTTCAATGTAAAGCGAATGTGTGCCAACGTCTAGGCTCTGGAAAAATAGCTTACTGTTTGCCGTCTTCCATCTGCTTGAGCAAAAACAACCTTGCCGTCTTCTACTATACTACTATATTCCACTACATGTTTATTCCATAGGACCCGGAACAAAATGTGTGTGTGTTTAAAATGTTCTTTGTCTCGTAGGATGTTTTAGGGTTACTCCGAGTTCATGGAGTTTTGACTTTCTGCCAGCGTGCGGTCTCCTCAAGGGCATGTGTCCAGAACTGAAGCAGAATGGCTTGGTTCCTGTCGGCTGTGAACCGTGTGTGAGCAGCGGAGAGGAAGTTGGCGCCGATGTGGACTCGCAAAGGAAGGCAACGAGAAGTGTAGCAAGAAACGACATCAGAGGAGGATCACAATGTTTCCAAAACTCAACATACAATCATCTGTCGTTATGTTTCTACAATTCTGATGTGCTAAAAACGAGAGGTGAAGTCAAAACAATTGCAGGAAACTGAGCGAAAGGTGCCAGTGTAGCCAGTGCAAGACCGCTCCCCACTCAGGAGCTGTGGCAGTAATTCAAAGGGTAATAAATGTGCTGCTGTGCGTGGTTTTCCTGTTGGGTAGAGAGAATAGTGAGATAGGGATTTTTCCAGTAGGAGTAAGAGATTACAGCTTTAGAAGAACAAGCATAGCCACTAGTATCACTGGCTATGCTTGTTCTTCTAGTAATCTCTAGTGATATCTATAACTGCAGTTGTAAGAATTGTGTTGTTGGAGGAGAAGGTTGTGGTTGTATTCCTGAGCTGACACCCACCAATAATAATGTTGCTACAAGGTGGATAAGCCCCCTCACTCACTGTCTCTATAACAGTGTGGTGAGTCCCAGCTCTAGGCCACACTGAACCTGTCTCTTACATTTTCTCTTAGTGGACGTTGTCTTTTGTCCTTCTCTGTGTTATTGTGACCTTTGGAGACATTTTTTGTTATTTTTTGAGGAAGTTATGTTTCTCTGTGGAACGATAAATGCCCGGCAGTAAATCACACCTGCCCAAACGAAAAGCAGGGGGGCACCTTGCATACGATCACAGTGAATGACAGGAAGTATGTCTGCAGTGATATGACAGACTTTAGGGTAAAACAAGCAACATTTATTACACCAATTATCTTGTACATGTCTGCTTTTTTAATGACTGTGCAAAGTTACAAGAGGCTTATTCAGCCAATGTGTGAAGATGGATAGACGTTTTTGGAATGCAAGCAGTCTCAGGTTTCTGATTGGATGCAAAAATCCTTGATAGACAGCTGAGGTCCCCGATGATTGGTCCAACTATTCTCCTCCAGTGAATCTTATTGGTAATGCTTATTCCGAGGGGAAAGGGTATTTTTAAATATATGTATTATGCACCATAACAGGGCTAAGTACGTTGGAGAATGTATCTTTGTATTCTCAGTTTTTGAAGCACTAAGATTGTCCATAATTTAGGGATGATTTAGTTTTAGATATTTCAAGCAAAGCAATAGCAAGTCTATCTATGAAGTCGGCATTGGACTGCTTCACAAAATGCCACCACTTAATTTAAAGACAATGTACATGATTGGTTAAAATGTTTTATGTTAACCAACATGATGTTTGCATTCTCAAGGGAATCCTCAAAACAGAAATCAGAGTGAGATGTTCACAGATGTAGTACTTGAATATGGTGAATAACAATATGAAATCAGTAAGAGCACAGACTACACTACACTATCTGTACATGCAATAAAAATTACTCATGCAAGCATCATCACCGGCTTCACCGAATCCTCTGGCATTTGTCTGACACAGTGTCTTGGGAGGAAGGGAGGGGGGCAGGAGTGGCAGGAGACGCCCGGTAGGTGAGGTCACTGGCGTCCTGACAGCACTGATTGGACTGTATTACACATGAATTCGACCTTTTCTGAAAGTTCTGCCCATCCAGAACTCTCAGAAGTTCCAGCATGAGCCGATAGCGTATCATCATGAAACAGCTGAACACGAACACCAAGCCTCCAACCCATTTGACGCAGCAAAACCACCAGTGCGTTGACTTGAATTCCATAAAAACAAGAAAAACAGTGTGTGAAGTTATGAATATCCCGATAATAGATTTACTCTGAAGATTTGTTAATGGAACAAGCACATGATAAAAAGATGAGAAATAAGACTAAATTGCATGTTATGTTGGCTAACTTTATTTAAAGGAACTAAAATTATATTCAAGATAAATATGATTAATTCAAGACTTGTATCCGTTTTGATGACAGAAGGATAGTTGTAGTAGTTTTTCTGCAGTTTATTCAATCTATTTGAATACTATTTAGCCTCATCTACTGCAGACTAGTTGCATGTTTCATTGCCTCGATTTGCACTGTTAAAGTGTATGAAATGATGTCAGTAAATATCACAAAGGTGTAAATTTCCCACAAAACGTGTCAGGTAAATAAGCCTCTTAATGAAAAGCATCTAACTAATTCATTGCTGGCTGTTTGGTTCTATCAACTCTTTTCCCCATGCATGTATACAGATAAGTGAAAAAGACAGAACCCAAAGCGTCACATAAGGGTGTACTATAGTTGTTCTTAAGTATGCAAAAGATAACACGTTTTTTAGATGAAGACAGCATGAGGTCTGAATTGTTCTGACTTTAACCCTTTCTGTTGGGACAGAATAAATGTACCCAACTTTAATATGCACATCAAATTAATTCTCAATACATTATTTCATGATGGAACAAATCAGATAAGTTCTACGACTGAGAAAAAAGTCTATAATCCCACTTCTTTGTGAATCTGAGCCTGAACATAAACGCCTGTGTGTGGGCAACAGTTGTTTTATCAAGAATAACATTTACTCAGCCGGACCGCCCCTGACTGTGTCGCCAAGCTGCCCACGAAATGTATGTGCCATCCCAGACCAGACATTTCCCCACAGCGGTGGTTGTTTATTTTCCAGTTCCAGAACAAAGAAGTTTCGCCCAGAGCCGCTGGTTCTTGAGCCCCAGGAGCAGTCTGGATTTCAAGTTGTCCGCACAACTGTCTTCAGTGTGGAGAATCAGGAAATATGCACTAGGACCAAAGCAATAAGGCTATACATACAAATATACAGTATATATTATTACTAGAAATTATGCAATGGTGGAAGCTATTGTGAGTGACTGCATACCATAAACAAACAAAAAATGTTCTACAAAACACATAATATAAAGTATTTTAAACTATTACACCCTTATTACACTTTTACACTATGCATACAAAGTACTACATAAAAAAATTAAAAAGATGAAATTAAAAAGACAAAAAATTCCATTAGAAAAGATAGGAAAAAGTACAACTTGTAGTACTGTGAATACTGAAAATACTAAAAAAAGGTAGAGCTACTAGAAATAATGGTGATGCAGTTATGAAGATTAGAAAAGTTTCAAATAGGTTGAAAACAATATAAGTTTCTATCGAAACCGATGGAAAAGTAATGGAATACTGCAAATACTGTGCTAAGACTTAAAATAATAAAAACTTAAGACTATAAAGCCCTCAATAGACAATGACAACACGCAAAAATGTATGAAAGTATTGAAGAGTTGAGACGGTCACTCAGTTATCATCAGTACTGTGTCGTACCTAACTGCCCAACCACCAAACATAGAACATTGAGTTAAAATCAATGTTATCGTCAATTAGTGACTCACAAAAAATGCTAAAAATGAATCTCTAATAAGATTAATGCATGTTGAGTATGATGCGTGAACAAATGTACACAATACTCTTTGTGATATGACACATGATTTAGAAAAAAATATAAGTTAAGTACCAATTTATCTATTCATCTGAATGTCTTGATTTCCACTTTGACGAGAAGTGTCCAGCTCATGTCCTGGTCCCGTAACAGTCCAATCACTGAATCAAAGGGCCTGTACCTTTTCCTCCTGCAATGATGCATAGTTCACAGGAGAATTTTATTGTCCTCAAGGAAGTACTTCCACCTTCAAGCTTCCAAGTTATTTTTGGATTATTTCTATTTTAATGTAACATGAAAAGAATGGTTTGCCTTATGCAGTTATACAAACACATTTTGAAATAGTGTTTGCGTTTCATTCAATCATGTTCTCCTCTCCGTGATTTTATAAATTTGATTTTATCTTATTTCATTTCTTCAGTGGTTCTTCTTCAAGTTATGACGTTTTGCTTTTACACATGATCAACACACAGAGGATAGGCTATGGTCCACTCTTACAGCGAATAAATCAATTGCTTATTACCCTTATTTATAATCTAAACAACATTACTGTTTCTACTCCTATAGATCAATCAATCAATCAACTTAGACAGATGTTTAATAATAATAATAATAATATAAAAAAATGTGTAAATAGCACTTTTCAAAAGCAGTGTTTCCAAAGTGTTGCACAGTCAGCATAAACAATAAAAACAATCATAATAATAAAAACGTCATCAAAATAAAAAGTCGAGGTGGGTTTGGGTGTGGGAGGTTGATTAGGGCGGGTTGAAGAAGAGGACTTCAGATTTGGAGGTGTTGAGCTGTAGAAAGTTATGGGCTGCTCACATGACACATGGGTGTCATTCTGGTCGAAGCCGTAATTTAACGTTTATCTAAAAAGGATTAAAGGGTATTTCATTTGTTAAAAGTTATAGACAAACTTGTTGTCTTATATGTAAAGTGCCTTACTGAAAATTACGTAACATTTTATCACACTTTATTTAGTCTTTACTTGCATTAGTTCAGTGGACGTGACACCCATTGAACTAATGTAAATGTAAAAACCCTAGAGACAGTTCCACGGGTCACGTTTTTCTATTAAATTGCAGACTGAGATTAATGTGATTATCATGCAATGACGCAAGCCTGGACCCTCCTCTAGCCCTGTGTAAAGCTGAGGAAATGCCTGAGTGAGGAGTGGGTGTCGATTCTGTCCATCGCTTATTAAAACATCAGTGAGGAGTTTACGCACTGCGGAGTTCTCCCCTTTTTTTGGAGATAAGGTCATGGGGGGTTGAGCAATCAAGGGGCTTCAAGCACTGCCTGCCCCGGCACGCAACTTCCTTCCTCAAGTCCTACAGAAGTCTTATAAACAGGCACTATGCGCAAATCCCAGATCGTGCTCGAAACGTGGAGTGGAGCTTAACTTTATGAATCACATGATGCTTCTGTCAAAGTGCGCACTGCCGCTGTGCGTCCTGTTCCTATGCGCGGCTTCAGAAGGGCCGTACGGACACTGCGCGGGCACAAAGTGTTATGCGCTTTTCCGTGAGTCAGTGAACTCTACTGAGGCTGAGAGGCGCTGCGTGAACACCAATGGGCAGCTGTCCAAGGAGGGACAGCAGGAGCTTTTGAAACTGTCGCTGCACGGACGATTTTGGATCGCAAATACAGATGCAGCCGCGGGGTGCCGCGTCTTCTCTTCTGGCTCTGTTGAGATGACCTCGTGCGCGGACGAACTGGACGGCTTCTTTTGTCAGTACACACAACTCTGTGGGCCTCTGCTTTCAAGTGAGGGAGCGCACATAAACTATACCACTAACTGGAGCTTTGAGGATCGGCCTATGTACCCACCAGGGACTCTGGCTGAGGTGCGCGAGCCAGACCAGCCTCCAATCTCCAAACACATCTGCACAGGCACGGAGTGGATGCGAGCGCCCTGGAACTGTGAGGTGAAGATGGGTGGGTGCGAGCATGCATGCGCAAACTCACATATGTGTACTTGTCCTGCGGGATACTCTCTACATCACAATAAATTAACGTGCACAAAGGACCCGTGCGTTAAGTGCAAGCACGGTTGCGTAAATCAGGACGGCGAGTGGGTGTGCAGCTGTCCAGAGGGGTTCAGGTGGCACCCTGAGGGCTACTGTGAGGACGTGAATGAGTGCTCTGAGAACGCAACTCTGTGCTCTGGCCCAGGTGAGGCGTGTGAGAACGAGGAGGGGTCTTACAAGTGTACCTGCCGAGACAAACACGACCTGGTGGGCGGGGTCTGCGTGGACTTCTCCATCTGCTTTGAATGTGAACATAAGTGTGATGAAGTGCAGGCAGTCTGTGTGTGTAAGAAGGGCTACAGGGTTCATCCCAAAGACCCCACTAAGTGTGAGGAGTTCTGCCCAGAGCAGGACTGTCCTGCTAAATGTATGAGTTCAAACCAGTGCTACTGCCCCAATGGCTACATATTGGACCACCGAGACCAGGAAACCGTCTGCACAGACATAGATGAGTGTGAGGAGGAGGAAAGGTGTGATCACTTCTGCTACAACACTTTTGGGGGGCACACATGTGAGTGTGAAGAAGGCTTTGAGTTGCAGCAGGACGGGTACTCCTGTAAGCCTACTGAACCTATTCAGGTTTTGGGTCAGGCGCAGCCCACCCTGGCCTTTGCCCACCCCTCTGTGGTCCCCCCCTATGTGAAGACGGGCAGTATCTTGGGCATCACTGTGTTCGCTCTGCTCTGTGCTGCTCTGCTCTTCTATCTGCTTCAGAGACTTTTTATCCACTGCACCAAAGTAAACTTCTTCTCCCTCAAACGGGAAATGGAGATCTTCACCCTGCAGCAGGTCTCCACAGACACATACAAACAACTGTCCCACGACTGGCAGTCAAGGAACGATTGCCACAGACTGTAACATCATGGGACAAACACCTGCCCAAGAGGGTGGAGCACAGAAATAATGTGATAAAAGATGCTGTTTCAGAGACTTAAAAGGCATCTCAAGTATGTGCAAACCACTACTCCAAACAGATCATATCCGCATCGCAATAGAATCTTATCAAGCAACACAAGTTAAATACACCAAACAGCATGAATGCACTGATGGAATGGTACTAAGGCACTTCAAATGAACAATACTGTATGTTGTGGAGAAGAGAAGTCATGTAATTGACGATGTACTGCCAAAAATAGAGACAGTTTTCTACACAGCACTAAAGCTGCAGTGTCGCGTTATATGAATTTAGAGAGAAGTTGTTCAAACGCACTTCTGTCCTGCACTTCATAACAATGTATTCTGCACTCAAATAGAACACAGATCAGATTCTCAACGTATCGCACACTGGAGCTAGTTGTTTATATCATATATTTTTTAAATGTAATATTGAGAAAAAAACACCACGATTTGCTGTGTTCTTTTTCCACTGCTGATGGACGACACACTAAACATATGAATGTAAACCATTTGCAGCTGCTGCTTATGACAAGTGGTCTCATGTTTGTACAAGAAATAAAGGCTTTTTCTGTCGTTAAATGAATATTTATTAATAATTTCTACTAACACATGCGAAGTATGTTATTATGAAAACGATGGGTAACATTGATTTATATTGTTTATATCATATATATTATATTCAATACATATTCAATTCCATTCAAGTTATTCTTGTACAGCCCAAAATCACAACGGTAGTCATCTCGGAGGATTTAACAAAACTGTTGAATTCACCAACACAGGTCAGAGATTCNAAAAAAAAAAACACATGGAGCCATTGGTTCATAAGGGACGGGTGACAAATGTCCTTAAATGTTGTTGAATGTTCCTGAGTCCTGGATCATCACCATATTATATTATTTTTTGTTTGTAAAGTAGAAACTGACATTGCATGTACAATCTAGAAACAAGCAGAGTACAGTTGATTGTTACTTTACAGCTAGACAAAAACAAAAGTTGTGCCTGACTGTTTATATTTGACATTTGCAAAGAACTAATACAACAGCTTTACGCACACACTTTATTTTCAGCATCCCCTAATTCAACCCTGGATTATTGTCCATATTAAAACAAAGACTGGGAGAAAAGTGAGCGTGCATTCATGACTCATTCATTCCCCACCCTCCTTCTCTCCTGAATTGTGTGGGTTTCCTCTGCTCACTCATAATGTTCATGCAGGAGCTCAGTCAGCAGACCTTTCAGACCTCCAGGGCTAAGAATATTTACCCCAACTATGACTTTTATTGTATGCACTGACCTCTGGAGATGGACAGAAGCTACTTGTGTTTCCTCGAGTTCTGCTCTCGACAAATAGTTGTAGGCTGGTTCAGTTCCTCTGCCTGCTATATATACTTTATATTGGCATCTCAAAAACAGAATTTAGAAAAAAAAATCAATAATCCGCCCTTATTCACTGAATCGTATCTGACTCTAATCTGCAATTGCATTTACTGTGCATTTATTTTTACGCAGAATAGTTATAATCTTTTGTATGATTTTTTCTCTTTACTTTTCAGTATGAAAATGTCATGTTGACGGCCAAATAAATAAATACATTTAAAAAACGTCTAAAACACAAATAAATGTTTTGCCTTCATTGTATTCATATTATAGGGTATGGAAAAGATGTAGACATGTTTAAATTTGACTGGTATAGGCCATCTCAGTAAGTCTAGCCAATTGTCTCTAATCCATATTCTGCAAATTGTTGATTATTCTGTAATCCAGGATGTGCTATGTAGTTTGTTTTGTGTGCCTTTACATCCTTGGTCTGTTGTATTTTCATTGTGATATATATATACAATCAAGTTTGATTGTAATTGACTTTTGGGGGTGGTGTTGCTCATAAGCCTTTTGCTTCAGTCCATTCCTTTTGAGCAGTATTAATTCGATTAGATTAGATTAGCTTTATTAATCTCACAACAGGAGAAATTTACATGTCACATTTGGCATACTGTTCAAATAAATAAATAAATAAGATTTATGTACTTTGATGGTTTGATCTCGTTGTAATGTAAAGCTTATCTACGGATGATATAGCCTCTGTGACATAGATTTCAAAGTATCAGTTGCTGCTTTTGTCCCTTTAAGAGTGGATCCAGTTTGTTTACTCAGAGTTGAAGGGCAGCGAACAACGAGGAGGAGCCTGGATATGGGGAGGGGGTTTTAAGAATGTGCCTCTCTCTGACTCCCGTCACTTTAGTGCACTTCAGAGTTAAGTTGTGGACAGTCTGAGGGCTGATAGGACAAACTTCCTTCCTCCTCAGAGCCTCATCAACATGGTGTCAGCTGCTTATAAACATTGGAGCAGTTAGCCACAGTCAAACTGCAGAAGATGAGGGATGTTCTGCTGCTTGTGTGGCTGCTCTTGGGGGTGGCCCGGGGGACACAGCCCAAAGGAGGTTACTGCATTGGAAACAGTTGTATTGCAGTTTTTGACTTGATATCGGACTTCAGTGGAGCGCAGGACATCTGTCAGCAGCACGAAGGACACCTCATGACAGTGCGCTCCTCTGTGGCTCATGACACTCTGTCCTTATTACTGGGGAACAGCAGCGGGCAGCACTGGATTGGATTACACCTCCCAGAAGGTGGGTACAAATGTTCAAATGTAAGAGGAGCCAAATTTCAAGTCAGGGAGATCTGTGCTCACAAACTAAATACTTGCTAATATTATGCATGATGTAACAGAAACAGGTAATGTAAAGAATGTGGATGCATCGGATTGATTTAGTATGGTGTGTAGTTGGAATGACGTTGAGTAAAAAAAAAAGTATTTATGCACAGAGCATTGTGTCCCTGTCTGCCTGTGCCTGAAGTCATAAAAGTATTTATATCTGAGGACTTTGAGCAATGTGAGTCTTGAAGCCTGACTGTTTCTCTGTATATTCTGCACAAACGATCTGTCAGTCTGGTTACAGCCTCCTGGTCTGTGTCTCTCATCCAACTCAGAATGAGATTATAACATTTTGTGCTTCATTCAACAATTTTG
>JAPMNZ010944894.1:0-26531 GCA_029875035.1 Pomatoschistus microps | reverse complement strand
ACTGACCGAAAGGGTTAGGCTGAAGTTTAACACTTATTTCGCCTAACCCTATTAACAAATAACAAAATTACATTTCTTACTTATACAAATTGTAAGTTAAATCATTCAGTACATTGCGAATTGAATACCAATACTTCACCATTTAAAAGGTTGCAAAAATTCCCCATGTCCCGGTTTTTTGTTTGTTATTTTATTTTCACTTCATTCAATGTTATTTCATTGCACAAATCGTACACAAGAAAATAAGCATAAAAATGAAAATATATTTTGAATTAGCTCCTTAAAAACTTTATTCATGGGGTTACATTGTTAATAGTTCAAAGCCCAAGGCTGAAAAATATTTAGAGTAGTGGAACGCTTAGAGAATAAGAACTGCAGACAAGCGATTATTCTTGACGAGGATTTAGACTTGGGGTCATGTGTAGGCTTAAGTTCAGGGCATAGTGTTTTTAAGAGAGTTTCTTTATATTTTGTATACGGGGGTAGAAATGTGAGGGACGATGTTGCACTGATGACACACAGTGCCTCTAAACTCTATCCTGAATAATCATGATCCGGAGCGGCTTCAAAAAGATGCAAGTATGTGTGTGAACTGTCGATGAACTGGAACCTGCATTTGAACCAGGACTTGAGGTAGCCCTGCCTGGCAGCCATCCCCGCTCCCCCCAGCGGAAAATCCCTTACATCTAATTGAGGATGAAGGGGAAATTTGATATGCGCCTAAATCTATCCACAGAACTAAAACATATATTTTTCATGCTAATTGAATTATAATTATAATTATTTTCTTTTAATTAAAGTTATTCATGGATAAACAATTTGTACACATTCTTGGAAGGCGTTTTACATAACTCAAACTATAATTTTTGCATATTGGGGAATACTGTATAACGTATTAAACTTGGTCCTTTCCACAGCTCAAGTTTAAAGGGTTGCAATTCCATTTTTGACACACAGGTGGCAGTATACAGTCAGACTTGATGAAGGCGCACTCTCTCCCTAAAATGCTCTCTCTTCTCTCTCATAATTGGCTATAGTTTGGTTGCTTCTTTGATGTCTGTCCATTAATCTCAATGTCTGTGTGTATATGGATATATTTTATTTATCCTTACCTTCAACAACAAAAAAAGACCTATCTGGAACATTGTGGTTTTTTCAACAAGGTTTTATTTTTGTTTTATTTTGACAATTCTAAAATATTTTTTTATCCATAACTTAATTTAGATGTGTAATCACATGTAATAATATTCTTGGTTATTAAATAAAATTTGAAAAAAAATGACCACCGTGAAAAAGCGTTGTGCTAGATTCTTTGCATGAGTCACTATCACAGAGTTGGAAGAAGTGAGATTTGCTGATAAATGCACGACACACAGACACATAGACTGCTGCTGTTTGCCCCCGATCAAGGCTGTGGCTTTGAGGGACTACAGGGAGATCAGACGCACGGAGCCCATGGAAATAGACGGCTTTGTCATTGAAACACCCACCACTTTTCCTCCTGAGACATTGTAGCCGCTCAAGCACTGTTTTTACAGCGCAGACAATATTCTCCCCTCTCCTTCCCATCTCTGCTCCCATATGCAAGAATTTACAAGTTTATCAGACATTAAACCTTCAGGCTTCAGCAACTTAGTTTGCAATCACATTGTGGAAAATAAATAAAAAACAAACTTCTCCTGTAAATATCCCCAGCTCAGAAGTAATGCTTAGTGCATTTCTCCTTCCCATGTCTGTAACTATTTCTCCTCCTTTTGTGAAATTAATGAGCAGGCACAAACATTATGCAAATACTTTACCTCGAATGTTTCACTTATTTTACTTTGACTTTTTAGAAAAATAACAGATCCTTTAACTTTTAGAATCTTAAATAATTATTCATTCTAATAATTAAAAGTGTATTTGTATATATTAAAGGTTTTCTTAAATATGAACTATAACTTTTGAGGAATTGTTACTTAATATTTGGATTTTTCTGTTGAAATGTTTGGGAGAAACACTTTCAGTTTAATTCTTTGGTGAACAAAAACTCCCTCTTTTACTACTCCTGTTTTATGTATACTTTTAATGCCACTGAAATCTGTTTTAAATACTCTGTGATTTTCATTCTCACCAATATTAAACTGCTTATCTATGAATACTGACCATACAGTAAAATAGCAGTGTTTCCGTCAGACTGAGAAAGATGCATAATATTACAATTTCGATTTAGTCATGTAGTGTCTCAAACATATATTTTATTATTTTCTTGTGTTATTCAAAACTCTTGTGTTATATCAGTGAACATGTTCACTCTCCCAGCAGCAGTATTTGCTGTTTACTGCTGTGTTTTTCATACTCTGCTTAACTCGAACACATTTGTGTGTGATGCTTAAGCCTCAGTGTGTGGTAGATGAAAGCCACACAATGTAAAAGGTATTTCAGGGGCCACTATTACTGGACACCTGGAGATCGTCCTTTTTGTCTCTGGCTTTGTCTCTCGCTTATGTCTGTGCTAATGTTAGAAAACCCTCCACAGGCTGGCAACATAAGCAGATTATGAGTAATTGTAAGTGTATTTTTTTTTTTGAAGGGGGTGGTGCATGGGTGAATAAAATGTCCCTCCCCCAAGTTGCTTTGCTGTGCATGTGTATCTCCCCTGGTTTGATTTTCTCTCTAGTGTCTCGGTCAGAGATCAGACTTCGGCTTGCTCCTCCCTCTCAGGATTACCTTGATAAATGGGGGTTCAATGGCTGCAACATGCTGGTTATTGTTAGTAACTTTTCGGCATTCAAAATAAATGATGCGTTAATACTCCATGTAGTGATGTCCAAATGAAAGAAACAACAAATATGAAAATACGCTGCAATGATTCTGGCATGACATTCACCCATTGTTCCGTGTTTAAACTTGGACCTACATGGCTCTTGTCCATGCTCCTCTTTCTTTCCCCAGGTCCTCATGAATGCCTCATCTGGCTGCGTTCTCAGAAATTGTCCTCCCTCTAGGTCTCAAACGTCTCAAATGTTGGTGTAGCAAAGCTGTAGAAGTTTTGCCTGTAGCTTCTTCCATTTCTCTACAGCCATCTGATCCTGGCTCTGTATATAATTTGCTTTTGCTATGTCATTACAGTATACAAGTTAATTTTAAGCTAGTAAGAATATCGACGCACCATTGCTTACGATATTTATTGGCTCAGGTAAGCTTGATCAGGCCATGGGATTTTTATCAATGTTTGCATATGAAGGGATTATGCGTTCTTGTATACTTGAGATTCCCAAGACATATGTCTACATCTGTACACAATAAAGACTTAGCAAGACTATTAATTATATGAACTCAGAACTTAATAGTTTAAACTTTTAATCGTACATAGTTATTCTATAATTACTTGCAGTATAATTATTAGATACTTACACATGCACACATACAGGGTAAAAGTGTGTGTATGTGTATGTTATTGCCTATAGCGTAACTAAGCGTTAAACACAGGAAGGACTTTTCAACACACCAGTTCACTGACCATGACCCAATGCACTAAGGAAGTGATGACATTAGACATAAGGTGTGGCCACTTTTTCCCACCATAAACTTTTCACCCCTCTTTTTTATGTGACATAAAGTGAGGTAGAATCACATGGATGCTACTGTCACACCTGTTGAGCTTTTGCCCAGCAGTTTCCAGGCACTCTTACTTTGATTGTAAATCTGCTTTGCTCAACTGTGTGTAAAAAATGCACTGATGTTACTTTTTATTACTGTTCCTAACCTTTAGATTGGCTTTATATTTTTTTCCCTGTAGTAAACTTGTCTGTTCCAAAGTGCAGTCACATGAAGTCTTGCAAAAGTGTGTATGTGTTCTTTGAATTTGTTGCTTTGCCTAATAGCTCTGTTAAGTGAATGAGGCCTATGGTTTAGGGCTCATTTAATCGGCAGTGCGCGTGCGTGTGTCTGCGCCTATGTGTGCCCAGTCTTTAGCGCCGTGCCACATCTCAAGACCGTTCTTGCATAATTGTGAAGCAAGTCTTTGGCCCTTTAACCCGAAAACCAAGCTCATTGCAACCCAAGAGTACCTCCCACAAGGAAGACAAGAAATCCCAAGTTGTCCTTGTGCATAAAAGTAGATTCTACTTCTCAACACCTTTTCAAATTAATATTTGTGATGGCCGCCATTCTGCCAGCCCCAGTTTCTGTTCCCTGCCTTTGTTCCTGCGTTTGATGTAATGGAGGCAAGGACAAAGAGGAGAGCAGGCAGAGTGTGTGAAAATGGTAGTTAAGTGGGCTTAAGGGCTCCTTCAGTACCTTCTGAAAGGCCTGGACCATGAATAGGACCCTCGCACTGCTAAGCTGTAGTGCAGTAAACAAGACAGGTCCAGCACAAAGGTGCGTCTCAAATGAGCACAGACACCCTCCTCCTCTGGTGCCTCACCCCGCCCGACCAGCCAACTCTGACATCTGGCCAATCCAAGATCATTTTGCACTCCCACTCTTATCCCTCTTTATTTTTTCTCACCTCCATATCTTTTCTCTTGTCCTTTACCATTTGTCTGCACTTGCTCTCTATGTGTGAGTTAGTGTTTTGTTGTGCAGGTCCCGGCTGGTTGCTTGACTCCCCCTTGCCCAGCCTCGTCCCCAGCGCTTGGGCGGTTCGCCTCTTTTGTTTAGTTAATTGCAATGAGTATAATGTACTTGTCCCTCTGAGGTCCAGGAAAGACAATTAGACAATCCCAAGAATTTAATGAGACACCAGCAGACCCAATCCCCTATCCTCTGCGTTGAGAAACACCCTGCTCTCTCTCGGTTGGCACACTGTGATGTAGTGTGGAGGGGGTTGTTCCGCAGGTCGCCTGGCTCTCTGTTTGTATGTTTACCAGATTGTTCGTCTGCCCATCACAGGAGCCACGAGAGACAGGAGACCTAGAGAGATAAAACGAGGGAAAAGATATCAAACAAAATCAAGTGTGCTGGTTAAAATTTTAATTCTGCATTTGTATAGCACATTTTCAGCGCTGTTACATGAAGGAATTCTCTCCTGAACAACTGTCTGCCTGGACAGGACAGGCTACCAGGGAATGTCTGTGTAATTATTAAGAGCGATTATCCTGTTCACTCAGTGAGGGGACGGAACACTTGACGGTGTCATCCATGAAAGGAAGAGCGATGGCTGGGGGCCTGGGTGATGGACCAAACCCTGGGTGGCCTTTTAGTACTTCTCCCAATTTTGTCTTCCTCCAGCTTCGCTGTCTCTATTATTTCTCCCATGGTGTCACTTTGTATTTTAATGTATATATTAATATTTTATTTCAAAGTCTAGTTAAACAGATCTTTTAATAGACCATTTTATTAGATAATTTGTCAATATTTGGATATCGGTCAAAATCAAAACTGTTAGATCATAGACTGTGACTGCACACTATAGGTGACAGGCTAAATTTGGAAATTTAGGACAAGTATGTGTGTGTGTGTGTGTGTGTTTTCTCCCTGGCTAATCATCGCGTTACAACAAAAGACGTGGCTCCATTATTGCATGTGTGCGTCCCAGAAGAAAGGAAATGAGAGCAGGACAGAGGCTGGCCATGGCTTGACACTGCACTATTAATCTTCCAGTAAAGCCTTGTCAGGCAGAAACGGACACAAATGGATCACTCCCATTAACTGGGGGAGTGTAGGTAAGGGCTTTAACAAGCGTTTACCAGAGTCCATTTTCTCACTAATGAAGAGGGGGAATACGCGACCTCCCAGCCAAACCTGCCAGACCACACTTAAAGGTATGGACTGAGAAGAGGAGCAGGATGAAGAGGAGCAGATGAGGATGGACAGAGAGAATATGTGTGCCATTGAAACAAATACATATGAGATGTACCGTTGTCATGGAGAGCTGGATGCTTTTTCAATGACCTCCAAATGTTTTCCTTTGATATAACATGATTTTATATCACATAAAGTTTAACCATTTTAACCATGCTGTGTGAAGTATGGTTGAGGAAATTGAGGAAACATGAAATTGAGGAATACAAGTCTTTTCTCTCCCTATCATTACAAATATACTTTGCTTTTGATGGAATAAATTATCATATACAGCTGAACAAAAGATGAGAAAATTAGTGAAATAAGAATACTAGTAATACGTTTATCAACCTGCAGGTCTGGCGTGTTCATGTCATGTGTGCTCCTGCCACAAGCTGATTTGAATGTAGTGACACTTGTTTTTCTCCAAACTTCTCTTCTCAAAGATAAAGTGGGATATAAAAAACGTGGGATGCTGGCCGAATTGATTTAGTTTTGTAACTCTGGGTCTGTGTAATCTCCAGGGGATAGCCCAAGATGAGGCAAAAAAAGACTTCACCTTCTTTCTTCAAACCCCACCACCATCGCCCCATTTCCTCCATTTTCCCCACTCCTCAGCAGCTCCTCCACTCCCACATGCCACCACCACCCCCCATGCCCCAAACATTTTTAATTATATCTTCTCCCAAGTAGTGCGGCTCAGTAACCAAGGAGCTGACATTGATGCATGTGCTGATAAATCTGCAAACACTGGAAACAAGATTAACAAAGATTTTGAGAAAAGGGTGACAGCTAATTTTGCGCAATGGTCGGCGCCTCATTCAAGAGTGATGTTTTTGATAGAGCGAGCCACGCCTGAGAATTCGCACTTGGCGGCAGGAGGGAGGAGGAGCGGGGAAGGGGGCTAGTACGTGGGACGAGTTTCGCGGGATTTGCACTTTTTAAATTGTTCCTTTCGAATAATCTTTCCAAGCCTATTACGCCTAATACTGAGCGAGGATGCACATAACTTTACATTTCAAATCATCGTTCTATTATCAACACAATAATACGTATTAGATTCATAACAATAGTGTCAGCAATATTAAATTCATTATTTTATTCATCGTAAACAAGGCAGTGATTTTTTCGTCTTTTTTTTTTTCTTTTTTTCAAAGTGTGTATGGATCTTGTTCGGTGCTGTTTTAATCAGTGCGATCTAATCAGAGCTGTGTAATGTTGAAAGGAAACGTGCCACTCCAGGACCGTGGCCTTGGTGCGTCTGTGAACTGGCTCTCAACCCAAAGAGACACTGATACACTCTCCTCTTAGAGAGATATCAGTCTGTCTCATCACTCACCCCAAACACACACTCACAAGGAGTGCCCCGAACAAGATAACAATCCTACTTCCACAGCTGATTCCCTATTTTCCCATTGAATAAGCCACGCCATCTTTCTTTCTTCTCTCTGCAGACAATGTCAGCCCTTTTACTCTGGAAACAGTAGTAGTAGAGTAACATTCTTTTCTTTCTTTCGTACATTGTTTAAAGCAATGGTGTGTTTTGCTTTTAAATGGACTTTCTATCATCACCAGTGTTGGGGAAGTAACTTAAACACTTAAAACAAGTCATAAGGAACATATTCCTAATGACTTTTTAAGATTTAAAACGTTAGAATATAATCTAACTGAATCACATGTAGGTCTGTGATTTATCAAAAACACGTGTGAATATCAGTAAACCACAAATGAGTAATTAATCAGACTTAATCAATATCATCTCCATTCGCTGCTCTGTGTGGGCTGTTCCTGACCACAGCGGTCATTGTCTATTGTTTTTCAAATTCAAAATGATTTGTGTTGAAGCTGTGTTTGCTTGTTCAAACTGAGATAACTGAGAACAAGTTTAGTGATTATTTTCATAGCAACTTTAATCTAAGTCTTTTCAAACCAATGCATTACACAAGTTTGTTACTTGGTTACTAATCTATGGATAGAGTAGTCATACACTACTTTAGAAAAATACACTGCGTTTCAAGATACTGAGAGTAAGATTTTTCCATCCATTTGAGCAATTCAAAGTGGGGTCAGGGGAACACTGGGGGGGCCACTGCAGGGGACCCGAAAGGTTATCCTCACAACCAGTAATTAAGATTTAGATTAAATCTGCACATGTGTTATCATTGCATTTGTACACAATTACAGCCTATTAATTTTATTTTAGGAAACCCATCTGGAAACAAAAAAAATGTTTTGTCTGAGCAAAAACAAACGGCTTTAATACTTTACTTAATGTATTTGTCAACTTTATTTAAGTTGGGTAAAACAATGTTGGTCAGGGCACTCATCGCTCTCTACACTGATCTCAATCTCAAGGCATGTGACAGCTTCTTTTAGCTTTTGTTTGTCAATTCCTTCCACTTTCTGTACCCCAGTGTGTGGCTACCTCTCCTCCCTCTCTCTCCCATCTGCTTTCGCTTTTGTTTGCCTGCTCTCTCTCCCATCCACGACCTGATAATGAGGAATGCGGTGTGACCCTGACCTCCACCGGTCCCTCGTCCACCTCTGACCCTTCCAGGTGACCCTCAGGCCCTGTTTTGACAGCTTGATTAATTACCAGTGTTATGATTTATGAGAAAAGCAGTATGTAAAAATAATAGACAACAGGTGGCCTCTAAAAAGTGGTACATTTTTGAAAGCATTTGTAGTAAAAAATTACGGTAATGGTTTAGGGTTGAGGAGTTCGGTTTGCGAGAGCGCGATCAAGATGTGTTTTACAGCCACTTCCCGAGGTTAATTGCTTTCCACCATTCTTGAAGGCTACATAGGGTTAATAGGAAAATGTCCATTGCTGCATGCATGGTTTCCCAGTTACCATAGCATGGATTTCCACACGTATATTTGTATGGTGAAAGGATGAAGGGGATTCCAACATACATGCGTAGCCCCATGTGTGCGCTCTGAAGCATAAACCCCAACCATGTGGTAATGACACTATGGAAAATGTATGCTCACACACCAAAATGCATGCATGCACACACACATACGCTCACACACACACACACACACACATACACACACACAGAGAGAGAGAGATGCACCTCGTCCTTTCTAGATTACATCCTGTGAAAATAAGCAGCGTAAATGGCAGGCCAGAGCAGTCGGTGTGTTTACCCTTCACACTTCAAACGCGGCCTGTGATTGGCTGTGGCGACCTCCCCTGACTCGTGGACTTACAGTGCAGCTCCACTTAGAGAGAGGTCATTAACAACAGAGAGAGAAACTGGAGAGTTTTGCTTTGTTTGTCTATTTATTGTTAAAATGTAGGTATACGTTATAAAATGTAAGCCGCAATTAACGTAGCAATTTGTTGTACACATGAACACTTGATATTGCTCTGTACCGGTCTGCCTAGGTCACGATAACAGGGCAGAGGTGAAATCATCTTTGAACATTGATTCTGTAAAATAATAACTGTGTGTGACTTGTTAGACACCTGTAATGTACATTAATGACTAGATTAGATTAGCTTTATTTATTAATCTCACAACAGGAGAAATTTACATGTCACATTTGGCATGGATAGAACATTCAGAATTGTGCAAAAGTCGGAAATGTGCAAACATGTTAATGCAGGAAAAAATATAGAATATTATGTACAAAAGTGGCAATTAGAAAGTGACAATAAGTGACAATAGAAGTGTCCATTTTATATTGTTTCTTACCACATACTTTTGTTGAATTTAACTATAGATCCACGGTTTTGCAATGGTATAGATGAGTAGTATATTCCAAAGGTGTCCAGTGGGTGACCTCTGCTGCTTAAGTCTGGACATATGGTCATGTGTCTTGCGCCCACAGTGTGCAGGTCCATGTGTGTTAATGCATCAGCGATGTCTCCAGATGGTCAGGTATAGAAACATTCCTTGGCACGGCTGCAGGTCTTGCATCAAATCAGTGTAGTCTATATTTCAATTGTTCTGTTGTCAGTTTGTATTTACCAACTATTTTTAGCATGCACTAGGTAGCAAAAGCAATTACTAGAGTATTTTGTTTTTCTTGTGAAATTCTGTCAGAGGTAAGTTTCTTTTAATACTGACAATGCATGGTTGATGATAGCCTCATGAACAGCTCCTGGGATAGCTTCACTCCATGTTCGTCCAATCTTGGCTCCCTTCTCTTCCTGATTTATACATTAAATAGTTAGGCAGGAGGGCAGGGAGGCACCTATCATTCCATGATGTATATCTCTCTCTGCCCTCATTAAAAATACATGTGTATGCTTAAGGGAGACAATATAGAATATATAAATCAAAATGCTAACGGCATCAGAATAAGCCTTCTGTATTTATTTCCCTACAGCCTTCCCTCAGACTGCAGAGGACTCGTTACATTTCCTTATTGGGACCTCAAGTATATATTTTTTGATAAACATTATCAAAATTATGAATTCCTTGTGAATTTCTGTAGATTATTATCTTGATAACCGTGATATTGAATTTAGTCTTTTTAACATTTTCATTGCAACCTTGAGACTGCTTTTTTCTTACTTTCTGGTTTCCTTTTTGCCGTTGGGTGGCTTGTTTTTTTTTTTTTTTTTTTACATATTTTGATGGTGGTGACACAAATGCTGTGGAACAGTTCTTCAGTGCCTGTAGAAGTTAACGGGAAAGTTAACATTCTGAGTAGACTCTTTGCAAATGACATGCGGCTGTGTTTGGAAAAAAAAAAGCTGACAAATGACTTGTGTAACATTTACTTGCACAATCAATAGCTCTGACAATTTCCACCTGGACGGTGATTAATGCTATACCCACCCCCAATGTAGCAACCCCCAGCCCCAACCCTCACCTCCCTCCGTGTGTCGTGCTGCGAGCAGATGAAGAGGTGCTCCTGACAATGTGCATGTCAGCGTGTGCGTGCGTCTGTGTGTGTGTCTATGTATGTGTGTGTGTGTGTGTGTGTGTGTGTGTGTGTGTGTGTGTGTCTATGTATGTGTGTGGAGGTTACTTATATTTATGACACTGAAATATTTCCTACTTGATTAGCATGCTGCACCTTTAAGCATCGCCTAAACATATTCACAGAGTCACATATGCTGAGTGTGGTAAAGATGCCTGGCCTTGACATTGGTACTGAAGTTACTCAACACTGTCTGAAATATGTTTTTATCTCTGCTTTTTTTACTCAGATGCTGAAAATAGACACGTCGGGATGAGAGAGAAGCAAAACACATAGAAAGAAATGTAAATGTGAGCTTAAAAAGAATGGGAGGCATCAGGGATCAGAAGCTGTGCTATTCTCTTCACTTCCTCCACCCCACTGCTCCACTTTGAACTCATTTATAAATATTCAGCTCCACACATACAAACAATATCCAAATGAGCAAAGACGTCCCAAGCCAAGGTTAAAAACTCGTCTTCCTATTACAGACACAGTACTTGACTTGCTCCAGAGGTTAGCCTTTTCATCCTGAACCTGACTATTTATGCTCATTAAGAAAAAAAGTGTATCATTAGCAAGTGCGTTATTTGCATTGACCAAATGAGAGCATGCCTACATTAGCAAGACAAAGACACAACTCAATCTATACACATAAAACTGAAAGTTAATTTGAGGAAACTTCATTACATGTTAATGATTATCAGAAGGGAAACCTCCGTATCAGCCCATTTGTTCAAAAATTAACTTTTTGAGCAGATGGGAAGATCAAGCTCTTACTTTTCTTAGCAACGACTTTAGTTGTTTTAGGTTCTGTAGCTTTTTGCTGTCATATGCCATATCTGATTATAAGTATTAATTCAATTTAAGCTGTGTAATATTTTGATCATATCTTGGGTGACAATCCTTTCTAAATTACAGGTTGAAACTAGCACATACATTTTGTTTTCTCTAATTGACATGCTCTCTGATGGGTCCTGATTAATTCAGGGTTTTAGGATTGCAATAAAGTCAACAAACATTTTAAAGTGTTTAATCATTGAAAATATGAAGATGCGTTTTACATTTGAATACAAAGAATATCATTTTAATATGTTCTCTAACTACTCTTAAATCTAAGTTATGTATATTGAACTCGAAATAAAAACATTTCACTTCACTTCTCTTCTTTGACCATTGAAGAATATATCAATTTATCAAAGAGATGATTGATTTTGCCCTGACAAGCTGATGACAATGCTGTCTCATCTGCTCGTATATTACGCCAAAGAACCTCACACAAATCTTTTCATTGCCCTGTGGTACAGTAAGCAGGCTCCCACCTCTTTACTCGGGCACAAACACGGCGTTTGCGGGTGCTGGTGGGGAGGTGGTCTCAGAATGGTGCGGCGCTAAAATGAGAAAGGGGGCACTGTGACTTAATCTGACAGAACTGAGCGATCTGTGTGGGATGTCTGCCTCAGGGAGAGAGAGAGAGCATAGAAGGGAAAAGAAAAAGAAAGGGATCAAATGGATAAAGGGCCTCTACATACAGAAAAGCTCACGTAGAGATGGGAGACAGGCAAGGTCACCCACTGACAGGTCGCAGCGACAAAAAATGGCTTGCTTGTTAAAATTATATTTACGTTTTATAATACAGTGTTGCATGCATTTAAAATCAGATGCCATTTTTTGGGGTTTCTTTTATAGCGTTTATGATTTCGTCTTTGTCATCCACAATACAAACCCGACTGTACTGCCAGCCCGACATCCCTCCCCTGCGCACACTCTTATTGGATATGGCATGCTGGGTGACCCTATCCACCCCTGTCACTCAAGCCTGATGAGCGAATCGGGAGCTGCGTATTGGGCGAAACAAGGAAGTAAAGAGAAATTGATGTTGAGTTGCGGAAGCGTAGCTAACCCAGATCCTAACAGGCACTAACCTAAGCTAATAAAGTGAGAAGGACCTTTAATGGCCACCTACTGCCTGTGAATACAACCCAGTGGCTAGGCTTCATTTTGGCAAAGATAATCATTTTAAACATTTAAGTAATATAATAACCGTCTCAATTTTTGTCTTGCTCCTTTTGTCACCGCATGCACCGATGACCATTCGTGGTCGTGCTTTGTACCTGTCAAGTGTTGTCCTCTTCCTTGTGCTGCATAAGAGCCCTCACATCAAAGCACAGATGAAACACCCTCTCGCTCCGGCCGCCTCGCTCTCTGCTCCTTCTTTACATTAGACACATTTCATTTCATTACAACACCACTGGATAAAACGAAAAGCTCTGTCTTAATGGCATGTCTTGTTTATACGTCCTAACCCAGACATCCATTTTTACTCCAGCATAATATGGTAAGGCACTGTCTGGTAAGGCACTGTTAAAATTACGTCTATAATATTTGATGATTAGTATAGTGTGTTAATAGATTTTTTTCCCCTCTAAAATCTTGCGTTGAAATAACTTTTTACTTTTGTTAGCGCCTTTCTGCTTCAGTATTAAAACAATAGAAAAACAATATAATTTGTCGTTTTCACCCATCTTTAGATAGAGTGGCAGTATTTAGTATGTATGGTCAAAATGTTTAGTCTACACATGTATGAGTGTTTATATTTAGAAATGTATATTATTATGTGAAATATGTGAATATTAGATAATTGAAGATGATGTGTGTATATATATATATGTACACAACGAATTGAAATATGTTATGGCTTTATGTTCAGAGTTTATTTAATGATTATTTAGTTATCAAGGTTTGGAAAATAATTGTCTTAACTTCAGCCTCAGTCCAACTTAACCATTTCGGTCGGTAAAATAGTCAATTTTACGAGTACAAATTTGTTCTTGTCTGTATGAAATCGTTCTGTTGTTGAGTAATGACAGAAAAACGAAAAAAAAAGAAAAGAATACTTATTGAGTCATGCAGGATTGAGAAGGCTTCATCTCAGTCGTGACACAAACAGAGGTTTCCGTGGCATCGGCCGTCTTTGTTGTGTTATCTGCTGCACGACAGGCTGACAAAGACGGGCTGAGGATCGTCCGAAGCGGGGTGACAGGGTCGCAGTGCCCCCTTTTCGAGGGGACGGAGCGACCCTCTTGACCGCTGGCCCTGGGGCACGGGGCTCAGTGTGGTGGTGGCACAGGGGCACCACAGGGCATGGGAAGAGGCTCAGCAGAAGCTCTACAGCAGAGGCACCAAATCAGATCTGTGTGCTTCTTTATTTAAAAGAGTGTGTGCACAGGACAAAGACATACAGCTCAGAGTTTGCAGTGGTTGTGCTATGGATTTAGTCTTATAAAGGAGAGTGACCTAGGATTGTAACCTGCATTTGTATAAGATTGAGACAGACTTTGACAGCACATCACAGCACAATGATCAGATTTAGTCAATGTATTCCATTTTTGGGTCCATCTGTCAGTATGTCTGAAGGCAAGATGTAACAGTTAGTTTTCCACACAAAGACTGCATGTCAAGGGTGAAAGCCAAGAGATTGGGCTTTTTTTGTGAAACTAAGATTTTAAAATAGTTTTGAGAAAGGCTATATTTCAGTAATACGTTTGCTTGTATTCTTTTAGCACAGGATTGATGTGGAGCTATTACGCGAACAAACTGTTTATTGATTGTCCCAGATCATGACCAAGTGTTTTGTCTTTGTTTGACAGAGAGGGGACTGATTGAAGGAAACGGCTCAACTGGTAGTAGCACAGTGTTAGTCTGACACCACGAACCTCTTGGTGTTAAATTAAATGATGACTTCCGACACAGAGTTGAACTTTGAGGCCCTGCTCCTCATGACCGAGGAGCAGTGTTTGCTTGAGCAATGTCCTTCTGGGTGACTGGACAGCTGAGAGGCTGTTGGCGACATTAGGGATGTTGGTGTTGGAAAAAAGGCTATAGGCCAGTAAGGGTTAGGATTCCAAAGCTGAAGGCTAGGAACCCTCACCAGTTGGGGTTAGAATCAGACTTCCTAAGGCCAGGAAGCATGACGGAGCACTTTGGGTTGCAGAGATCATTATGGAGTACGACTAGTTGGCGAGCACTTTTGGATTGTTTCAGCAGGACTAACAACTTGAATCATGTTAACCAAAACATGAAGACGAGATTTTTGTACATCAAGAGTGAGTAGAATTAATTACTTTACTTTTTACAATAGCATACTGTATAAATCACATGACGAAATGTTTTGTTGTTGTGGGCTGTACTTACAGTTATATTGTCAGACTACCACCAGTGGGCAGTGGCAGAAAGATGGTGTTAACCTCGATATTATGAGTAATGAAACTATCTTTGAAAAATCTATTTTTACAAGATTTTGACAAACAGTTTTCCAGTTTCTGTAATTGGCTTTTGGAATTATTTTTAGTAGTGTTGGGCACCAGTAGTAAGCAATGATCCCTATTGATATGCATATGATTGCTGGTAATTTTAATTAATGTAAGTTGTACATCTGCGCATAGACATGTTGTCGTGTCTGAATTTGAAAGCAAGTGAGAATCAGGCTGATTTGATAATCTAAATAAGTGAGAAAGTGTCATGTAGCTGTTGTCAACACACGGCAGGTGTTAAGGAAAGGGTTGTGTGAAAGGTTTGATGGCGCAGGAGGGACTCTATGGCAAGCACATTGTGTTAACACTTATTAAGAAAGATGATGCTGAGCGAGCCTACAACTCACCCATTACTGTCCTTTAGGTGTTTTTTCACTCTTATTCCTCATGATACACATTTTTCAGATGTGAGAATATTTTGAGTCTAGGATGATCAAAACACAATCTACAATTTTGCAATTTATACCAAGTTGCAGTATATTTTTAGTTTAGACAAATAGACCGTGTGATTGCATAGATTCTATTGACAAAATAAAGTAAAAGATTAACCAAAAACAAACAAAAAAAGTCCACACACATCTATTGTATGTGGAGTTTTGTCCTCTATTTTCAGCTTTAGTTTCCAAGTACGGGGTAAACTATTAGTACAATATAAGTCTACATACACTTTCTTCATCATGCTAAAGTTGGAGATTATAGACTTATTTCCTTATTATGCTAAAGATTATGCTGCCTCTTTTTTTGCTAGAGTTAGAGATGTTATTTTATTTTTATTTTTATTTCATAATAGTATTGAGTTATTATTCATTTATCTTGTGCTGTGTGCTCCTCATTCCTGCTGTCTGTAACTTGTGATGCAACACTGAAATGTCTCCACTGTGGAAGAATAAAGGATCTCTCAATCTCAATCTTCATTTTAATAATACACTTGAAGAAAATGTATTTTTATACAACTTATTCCTGCATATTTAATATTTCTATATTTATTATTATCTAAAAAGGGCTATTATCTTAACCTTTCTTTAACCTTTATTGGCTCACATTTCAAATTGTTGAAACACAAATAAATCCACAGCGTAATTAAGGAATTGATTGGATTTTATATTATGTGACATGGCCTTTAGACAAAGACGCTACTTACTGGCTGATCCTACCCTAACTCCTCTGTCCTCTATATTTGTGTCTGTTTGTTTAGTTGTTTAGTGCACCTATTGACTTAGAATCTGTCACATAAACAAACTGGTCGTTTCCATTAAAATCATGGAAAAAGTGTATTTCATTTGTTTATGTCCATATTGTTTGCAGGAAGGCTTTGGCGTCATGGTGTTGAACCCAAACGAAAACTACCTTGAAAAGGAGAAGCCAGAAACATCTTCCTCTGTCGGCTTGGCGGACGAACTACTGGATGAGCCGGTCGAAAAGAAAGAACGCAAAGACGACAAAGAAAACAGCAAGAAAAAGGAATTTTACGAGAAGTACCGCAACCCACAGAAGGAGGCTGAGACAGAACGCATCCCTGTAAGAGTAAGTCAATACGAGACGACAGCGCTAACGGACATGGACATGAGGAAAGACTTGTTTGACTGGGACATAGAGACAGCGCGATGGGTGTTCATCTAAAGCAGACATGGTGGGGGAGGAGGACAGACTGACAGTTAAAGGGTGTGGGAGGAGAAGCCGCATAGGTGAGAAAATGGGAGGTATGATTTTGGACAAGTTTGATAAAAGAGGCAAGAATGTGATGAAAGTAGTAGGATGTGAGGTGAAGGCTGGAGAGGGAAATGTTAGGTAATGAGAACTGGAGGATGGGATGCTGAGGGAGAAGAGAGGCTCTTGTGTGGTCAGCCTGTGTGTGAAGAGGTTGGCTGAGCTCCAGTCGCCTCTCAGTGAGCAAGTGTTAACCACATGGCCCTCTCCCTGGTTTCCTCTCTCTCCCTCTCGCTCTCATATGGTGGGCTGGTCAGTGCAGCTTTGGCCCTTCACTCGTGTTGACCGCTGGGATTATTATCTCCTGAATGCACACTCGGCAAACACACAGCAACATTCTTATCATGCTAGGATGGGCGCACAGACGTCAATCCCACATGTTTATGCACACATGGTTTTGGAACTTAATAATCAGCCGAGACAATGAACTCTATTCTTCACATGACATTATCATTTATTTTTGGAATTGAATGTATTTACAAATCAGTGTTATGCTGTTTATAATAAGACTTTTTATGGCTATGAAGAGACAGTTATTTTCATCGCTACCTTTCTGCACCTATTTCTTAAACTGTTCTTAATCTATATTCTAAAATAAGTGACTCTTGACCCATTTTAATTAGTAGTTCAATGAGTTCCAATTTAAACAAGACAATGAAAAAAATATTCTCTTTATGCGATGCTGCTGGATTTCATACATACATCATACAATGTCTCCTGTAATGGAGCAGAAGGTAGTAGTAAGTTTTTGCTCTTATTGGTTAAAAATACAAATACAACAAAAGCATGTGTTGCCAGTCTTCCCAGTGCATGTAGAGCACACACTCATATGCTGCAGCTTCTGAAGTTTTGGTCTATATTTCTGATTGGATAATAGGACATGCACATTTAAAAACTATAACATTTTTATCAGAAAAGACTGTAGACAATTATACTTGTTTATTATTAAACTTTATTACAGACACAAGGTCCAGATAAAAAAGACATCACACAAAAACATTTATCTTGTGTGGAGACACAGATTGCGGTTCAAGCAAACGGTTTCATAGTTAATTTAGAATAAACAATCAACATACTGTTCTTTTAAATCAGCAGTAATCACTTTTCTCTTAAACATATTAAAATTCTTGAATAATACGTTTGACAAGGACTCTTGGCTGTGTTTGTAAAAAGATGAATAATTGATAAAGGTTTGTGAGACAATGCTTTTAGCTGTCAGCAAAGGGATTTCCCCACTCTCTATCTTCACACAATCAATAAGATGCAGCAATAGTGTGTGAATAAATAGTACCACATGACGTTCCATGATTCACATAAGCAGGTCTATATTAGGAATTCAATTATGTATTAATGTTTTAAGGAACAAAGCTGAAACAAATTCAAATACTCACATGTACTGGTCCATGAGTACTAAACTAAAACATGATTAAAAATACAATATGTACAAACAATAAAAATACAACTCCACAAAATATTGACTAAAAACTGCTATGTGCTGATCCACAGATTGATGGTTCTCTCCTTGAATCCACTGTTGACAAGACAGACAGTGAGGGGGCTTCCGTTTTGTGGCAACCTTTTTTGCAGCCGTAACCTGACAAATGTATTTTTGTAAAAGTTATATAAAAGACTAATTTGAAAAACGTTTAAAAATGCTCAAATTAATTATATATAAATAACATTTGTTCCTTGCAGCCACACTGAAACCTTTGATTTTGTTGATTTCAGGGCTTTGTAGATACAATTTAAACCTTCACGTCCATTGCATTGAGAAGGCACTTTGTTTTTAATGTTCTAATCGCAAACACGCATGAATTTTTCTTTTTAAGTTGGATGTGTTGCACTCGTGGTGTCCACCTCAGATCACCCTCAGACGCAGGCATTGCAGATTGTGGATAAAGATTAATGGCGGAGCGGGTCGGGTCTGTGTCGGTGCCACTTGAATCCTGACCTCTGATCTCGGAGTCAGCAGGATGCGTGTGTGTTTGACCTCGCCTCCTCCTTCACAGCCGCACTTTACCGCAGTCTGCCTGTGTCCAGCGCGCAGTAATCTGTCACCCTCGCACACATAAGCGTATACATGGTGATGGACTAGGGTACAAAGAGTCACAAAAGAAGCAGGTACAAAAAGAGCTGAGGTTTTAGTGTGGGTGTGGGTGCCCGTGTGCCATTCTCCTTCACCTTTGTTCGACCGGCTGGGTGGTGGATCAAATCAAACCTCTTTAGCCAGCCTGTTTTCATCTTTTTTAAAGCACCCAGCCAGGCTCGCAAAGCGCTCTTGCAAAAGCGCACACATGAACAAGGCTTTTTCTTCTATACACCTCACAGTCTTAACTCCTGCTGAGATGCGAGACCACCTGCACGCTGCTATTCAGATGCACACATTCTAGCATACTTCAAGCATTCATCAGGTAATAGAGATTGAATAATTGGAAAAAAAAATCTGTATAGTTTGAATTCACGGGATAAAAAAGGTTGTATAGACAAAATAAAACACTGTGCAGCCCTTTTAATACACCATCTGATGAGGGTAGGGTGTGCAGCCTCACTTTACTACAACTGCTTAATAGAGATGTGTTGATTATTACGCTTCCCTGCACACATTAATAATCTCTTAACTGCTCTTAGGATTGGTACATTTTAGCCTTGGGTTCATAGTGCGCAACCTCTCAACCTTATCTAATCCCCCTTCTCTTGATCACACACCACTGCACCGCGTTTAGAGGGGTGCTGGTTCAGGGCTGAGCCACAGCGAGAGGGTTCGGGGGTATAAAAGTGGACGCAGGGATGCTGATGAGGATAACTGTGGGGTAAAATGGGTGTGGGAGGGTTCATTCTTAGCACTTTGCCATATAGAAGTTTGGGAGTTCACTTTACTCTGAATTTTAGCAGTAATCCAGTTAGCTATTTTCTGTCAGCCAAGCGGAGGAATGGCAGGAACAAAAGCCACATTCATGGGCTTAAGAAGCTTCCAAAGAGTTCACCCAAGGCTGGCTGGCTGGGATTAGGCCAGCAGGTCCTGGAAAGAAGGGAAAAAGAGCAAACGACAAAAAACAGAGCTTATCCTTCCTTTAATTACGACATATAAAAGTTTAGGCACAGATTGTCTTCATTTTCGTGCAGGTTTAACTGTACTGGATGCAATTTTTCCTCGTTTAATTTGTACATTTGTTTTTTCCCTTGCCTAGATATGTTGTTGGAAATAACTTATGATATAAGAAACTGGCTCATTGATTATTGTAAGCAGTTTTACAGTTTTCATGAGAAATCGGAGGTGCACTGCTGATGTGGCAGCTCTTGAAGGTCTACACTCAGCTGGGAAGAGCGCTTGACTCAGTGTCATGATATTTTTCAATGTGAGGAATGTGTGAGAAATGTGCTAGTAAAAAATGGTCTACTGTAAAGTTTGAAGAATAAATCAGATCTTCAAGCTGGTAAAATTGGGTGCCGCAATTTTTTGAAATTATAGCATTGTTCAGACATTGCTGGTTGTTTACAATGTTGAAGGTATAAAAGTAAAGCAGCATTTATTATGTTGGCCCAGTGGTTGCTGGACAAGGTATTCCCAGTTGCTGATGTCCACTGGGGCAGCAGCCTCAACATCTTGTCCTTGTCTGTTTTTAGCAGTGATGTGCTGTTTTCCCAGTGTAGTACAAACCACCCCAAGGATCCACAAACATGCACACTCACATATTCCCTCATAGTGAACATTAAGACATGGACTCTGTGACATGCACACAGCTAATTGCATTCAACATGGTGCAACAGTGTTTCCCTCAGGGAGAAGGTTTCTGCTCTTTGTCACCTTCACCCCTTTTGCCCCAATGTGTAGCCCACTTGCAATTATACAGACAGGTTTTATTTGGCCTGTGACCTGTTGTCGTGCCAGGATGTGTGGCTCAGCATATCCAAGGACAGGTAGGGACTTTATTAACCTTTGGACTTGGTCAAAGAAGAGGTCAATGACCAGGGCTAAGGGCAGTTTCACCTGCGTGGTGCTGAAAACAAATGGACTTATTGCTCTCTTTCTGTTGCTTCTTTTCATTTATTGACATTAACCTTTGTTCATTTCACTTTTACTCATTCATTTATGTTGTGTTATTTACAGAAAATATTGTTTCTTTTCGTAACCCACAGTATGTGCTGTGTGTGTTAATTGCAGGAACATCTGTTTGTGTCCATGTGATTGTGTGTTTGCTCTAGGCAGAACCATTGCCGCTCTAGTCTCAGATCCCTGCTCCCAATCTTCTAGTCAGGTCAACCATCAAACACATCCATCCTGCCCTCCCTTGCACCTCCTGCACACTGAGCCGCCTCTGTCTTAGCCAGCACACAGACATGCTGTAGATACAGGCTGACCTGAATAGAGACATACGCACACACCTCCGCGCACACACAAACAGCACCTCAGGGTCATCCTGGAACAAACACTGCCTTGTCTGCTTGCCCGCTCTCCTTTGCCTTATGTCAATTAATGGCTTGCAGTAATTTCACCTGACAATCCGGGCGGCAGTGCGAGTCTAGCCGAGATGTCACAGCGATGACCTCCCTGGCCCGGAGCCGCTCTTTTCTAATAAAGAATCTCACAAACCCACAGCAACTTCCTTTGTACTTTGTTAATGAGTTATTGATTTGAAACAATGCCTTGGCAAATATTGTCAGAGCAGGCTGACCCTGCCAAGGTCATGCTTTTTTATTGTATACAGTCTGAGCACGCTAATCTGCACGTGCGGATGGCTAGTTTCCATGTTGGCTCTCCCTCACTGGCTGTATGTTCCCCTATTGAAAAGTTGAATAGCACACCTACACATTTTCTCCCTGCCGGTCTCTACCACTCCCTCACGCATGCACACTATCCCCCTCTTGTTAGTCTTGCACACATTTTCACCTCATTCTCCCATTTCTTTTTCTTTTTCTCACATCATTATATTCCCAACTCTCCATAGGCACTATACCTGCTAATTACCCACAATGCTATAGTCATTATTTTCCCATCTCTGTCGCTAATTTGCTCCATACCTTCCTGTTCCCCCCTTACTATCCAGGGCCATCAGCGCTCAGGAAGCTTTTAGGTAACTTCTCTCCCTGTGCCTTGAAAAGAGTCAAATAAAGACAGTGATTAAAGTTAAATAGAAGAAATGTGTCACTGAAGTCATCTTTTGTCGTTTGGCAAAATCTAATTTAATTTCCATTATCTTTGAAAACAATCAATTAATGATTGTTTATTATTTAATCATTTAATCATTAGGTGAGCTGAATGAAGGCAAAATGTAATAAAAACATATTAGCAGGAATTAGTCATGAGTAATGTAGCCAGAAAGTGAATGGCCAGTTAATTTGTCTGTGTTTGGGGGAAAAAAAGGTGAATGAGGATTACTTTAAGGTGCTTGAAGGTAGCTTATTTTAGGTCGGGTGTAGCCTGGCCTTACCACGCCATTGTACAATTGTATATATTTCTTTTCGTACTAAGGGAAATAATTATTGACCGGAGTTCACGGATGGCTGAGGCCAGGTAGGTCAGGTGTGATGGGAAGGGGATATTCCTTTCTATTTTTGCATTTTTTTCCCAGTTACTATTTGGAGGAAGAGGAAAATATTTAGCAGCTAAGATGTGTCTTATTGCAGGCACTGATGTAGCCTGTTGATGTATATTGCAGAACTTGATGTACATGATGCCTGTGAACTGCTGCAACATGATCTTATTTTTCTAGTGCTAATGATGCTTTTTATATTTCTTGTAATGTCAATACTCTCATATGACAGTCATCATCAAAGTCAATAGAACTCTCCTCCACTTCTGATCCAAAACTGCCTCTTGACATTACCCAACTCCTTCAGTTTGTTTGTGTTAATAGGACTGAGAAAAGAGAGAAGCAGTGTTATTTGTTTCTTGAAGACCTCAAGATGCCCATTCAAGTCAAAGAGAAGCACTTAATAACACATGCCACAAATTAGTCATGTGCCACAAGCCCCAATGCAGACCAGGGCTAGTGGACTAGTTCTAAACTGCATAGATTGCATAGGCTGTCAGTGCGACTTTCTCTATGATCCTTTGTACAATTTGAGCGGTTAAGACTTTTGTAAATGAAAGTATGAATCTATAGAAAACTCATTTCAAAGATTAAAAAAAACACCCAATGGAGAAGTTGGGAAGCTGAGGGGGCTACCCACCATTCCGTTGATGTGACAGAGAAGCAGCTCTACGCCAAGCTCCTCCAGTGTGACCGAGCTCTTCACACTGTTTCTAAGGGAGCACCCAGCCACACTGCAGAGGGAAACTCATTGGAACTACTTGTAATCATGATCTTGTCCTTTTGATCATTACCCAAAGCTCATAACCTTAGGGGGGGCTTCTGAATGTAGGGCTGCTGGTTTTTGTTGATTTAATCAGTAGATGGCATCTTAGTCTACAAAATGTATCAGTTGGACAGTTATTTCATATAAAAAGTAAAAAAAAAATACTGCAAAAAAATAAAAGCGAATGGAGAAAATTTGCTGATACTTTTTTTTTATATTCTATGCAGATATAACTCATGTAAACACAATAGAGTCAAGGTGCAATTAAGGGATGTCAAGGCTGCTATTATTCAAGACCTTTGCCCACCACTTAAAATAAGAATTGCCAAATAAGAAAAAAGGTTCCATTTCAAGTGAACTAAAATATATTTCTTATTTCAATTTTCAAATAAAAAATCTTGTGTTTTCACGTAATCAGTAACATTATGCTTGCTTTGCTCAGTATACTTTGCTTTTTAGATACATTTTCTTTTGGTGTTCTTTTTCTTACGTGTTCAATAATGTTTTGATTCTTGTTGCTGGTTGTTGCTCTGCTCTCTGACCTAGAAAACTCAATTCATTAAACTTGTGAGAACTGCTCCCTTATTGTTCAATATTATCATTTTCTCCCCTCTTATGATTTGCACACATTTGAATGCATTATTTCATTATAATATGATGCTTTTGGAGTCCGTCCAATCTTGGAAGGTTCCTCATATAATTTCTACATTGCACCAAGGGGACATTATGGACCTCTTTATCCTGAATAAAGCTGCAATCACAAACACACTTTCTCAAATGTCCCGTGACAGTCATGGCTGAGGGATGCTGGCAACAGGTGTGGAGCTGAGACACTGTTGTGACAAAGCTGGCAAATAGAATCTCAGTGAAACAGTGTGAAAAATAAACTAGGTTGGATGCTGTGCTAAGTGCGGTGGCAGATACTGTCTCTGAGGGTAGGAAGCTCCAGTGCAGCTAATTAACCCCAGGAAATAATTGCAACTCTTTGTAATGATGTGTAGGTAAATTGTACCAACATACCTGGAAGTGTGTCAGTCACTCCACCTGTTCTCAAAAGTCATTGTCGGAATTCAAACTCAAGCTACAATATGCAACATATGGCAGTTGTTTATGTGTAACAATCTGTTTGACTGTTTTTAGAGTGTTTGGTTATTTACTTATTACAATATCAATGTTAACTGTAGTAAAGTTATATTTTATCTTCCCTCGAAAGGGGATTTCCATACCTGGTTTGGTTTCAGCCAGTCTTCCTGAGATAAAAGCCACATTTGTTTTTATTTGGTCCAGTTAATGATTATTTGTACACTATGTCACCCTTATGGGGAATGATGGGGGCTGTGGTCTAATGGTCTAATGCAGTATGTTCTGTTGACATAGAGGTTAGACGAGGAAGACTTCAAAGTACTTTGATCTCACAGCCTTTCAGACAAACACTGAGCGCACACACGCACACACACAGACACAAGCACGCGCATGCTAACATGCAATCACTGTGAACTGTGCACATGAGGGGCAGGGCAGAGCCAAGTTGCTGGCTCTTGCATCACATTCCATGGAGGTGGTGGTTGCTGACACTACAACCCTTTCATGCTAATCTCCCAGTAAACACAAACACTCTGACAGGTTAATTTACCTCTAAACAAACATGGCAACAAAAACACACATCAGCACATAATCAAACGCAACAACCGTGAGCACACTTACCTACAGGAACACTCTATTACAAATATTTTTTAATGACAAGATTTGTTAAAAAGGTTTGAATGTGTGTTTCTTGACTAAACCGTTTAGATCTATTTGATCGTGCACTCATCAACAAAATGTTCCATAAGACCCTTTGTCCATTGATTAAAAAGAGCAATAGTTTTGAACTATCCATCAATGTTCTTCCCCTTTATCTGGGGCTGGGTCACAGAGGAGACTGGGCAGTGGTCGCCTTTGCAGGTCGTGAGCCACAGGAGAGCCTGTCATCAGACCAGGCTCAGTCAGGCTCCAGGGGGCCCCGGCTGTTCCATCCCGGCTGATAATATTCGGATCCAGGCAACATAGCTTTTAGGATCATCCGGGCATGCAAACTCCCCCACCACAGTTGATCTAGATATTCAAAATTATTAAAAACAAAAAAAGATCAATCTGCTAAGTAATGGATTAAGGAGATTAATTTTTGACTGTATTAAGATAATTACCAAACAATGTGTTTAACTATGGATACAAAAAATGCAGTCCACATTACAATCACAGTCAGATTGATGTTCTTCTTGTCTTGTACCTATATAATGTTACACACATAAAAAATAAACAAATATAAAACGTATAGGGGAGTATATGTATATATCAGATTCTGTGCTATGTCTATCATTATCCAGTACTGTATGCAAAAATGCATTGTGTTTTTTCCAGGGTTGTTAGCTTCTAGGGTGATAATGTTTTGAAAATAATACTGTGTAGTTATTATAACCCAGGTGTATCCAGTCCATAGCGAGGTCCTGCATACAGTGTAACCTCGTGTGAGAATGTGTTGTTGATTTCTATTGTAAACCAGACAGCTTGAAAGGAAATCAAAGTCTAGAATCAATGTCACAAGTTCATTAACGGATGCCCTTTTCTTTCCTGCACTTTTGCTATTGTTCTCTTAAGCCCTGGCTAAGTGCTTACCTGTGTGCTTAATTAAACATGTCTCGTGGCCATGCGGGTGTGTGGCCGGGCTGGAGTTGGAGATTGAGGACATATGCAGATGCAAGTGTTTGTGTGTCTCAATGCTGTTGCCTTTTCATTTGACCTTCCACTCGTGTGTTCCCATTATGCCTCCTCTGGCGTATAGATGGGCCATCGATTCAACAACAGGGAACAAATTAAGATTTAAACGTTGCGTCACCTCGCCTATTGAGTTTTACATTTGGGGCATTTGCAATATGCAAGGCTTATTGATTACCCAGAGCAAGGCTGTTTATGGAAATAACCTCTGGCCACAGCTTTTTTCCTTCTTTCATTTAAATCTGTTTTTTTAATTTGTGATGACCCCGGGCTTGAATATTGCACCTGTAGCCTAAGCTTGATATCTCTGTTCACACACCTTTTATTCAAGTATCCAGCCAACTTTTGTATCATAGAGGCTGATCAGGGAATATGTCGCCCTGTCCAATTTGTTTACTTTATGTTTACTTTATCTTATTAATATGAATGCATATATACAACATTTAATTATTGTCAAATCAAATTATTGTATTTTTCTGTTCAAGTTCTACACATATAGCAGTTGACATAAAATGCATTGTTTTGCAGGATAACGGCTCTTCTGAAGACCATGTGCTCTATGTGTGGGACCACTTTGTGTCCGGAGCTGCAGCCAAGAATGTCTTCATCATTGCCCACAGCTATGGAGGCCTTTCATTCGTTGAGCTGGTGAGTGATTAGCTTTTCCGTTTGTCCTTTTTATCTCCCATATGACAGGAAACTAAAAACAGAACAGTTGTCCATTAAGTCATTTGTACAGTCTTCATTGTATGTACACTTGCATTTAACATAGAG
>JAPMNZ010944845.1:0-10850 GCA_029875035.1 Pomatoschistus microps | reverse complement strand
GGGGGGACCCTTTGATGTATGATTGTATACTGTATGTTTCTATCATGTATAATATGTAATTACTGTTAATACTTATAATTGATTCCTGTTTAAACGCTTGAAATACATCCAATCAATCAACCAATTCTAAAATAATAATATTAATTAAAAAAAATACTGTAACTGTTCAACATGGTCTTTGTTTTGTCTTTCTGCTTGTGCCCTATGCTTTACTTTTCTCGCTGGTCGCTTTNGGTTTGTCTTGTGTGCCCCATCTGCGTTGGTTTTCTGTATTCGTGTAAAAAAAATATTATAAGAGTTTTTCTATTATTATTATTCTGACTGTGCAGAATTCATTTTGGAAAAGTGCTATACAAATAAAGATTATTACAGGGATAAGGACGGGGCTGTTAGAATCTCACAACAATATAATTATAATTAAACTAGTTCCTGGCTCAGTTTGCTTCTATCACTAGCTTTCTCATGCGTGTATTTGAGGGCTGTGTCACATCTTAAGGTCATCTTTTAGAGACAGAAGACCACACTCACTCACACTACTTTAATCGATTGACAACATTTTGACTCATTTGAGTTCAATGATCGATAATATCTCAAAAACAAAAGCAGCACAAGCGAAATGTTTTTTACTGCACAAACGGAGCACAAACGACGGCGTGCGCGATCAATGAGGGGCCAATTTCACGGAGGTGGATTAGCATTAGCCTCGAACTAGTGTTAGCATTAGCCTCGCACTGGGACTATAACAGTATGGACTAGCATTCGCTTCGGACTTGCATTAGACTGGGAATGGCTCAGACCATTCTTTTTCAACCGTGTGGGTCGCTGACTTCATGGGGTTTAAAGACTTCTACTTACGTCTGAGTCTCCAACCTGTGCGCTTCGGCTGGATTCCCTTTAATCCCTTGTTCCTGGAATTATTTCTTGTTGTTTATCAATGTCGGAGCTACCAGTTTCAAAGGTGCACTACCGCCTCTCACCGGTCAGGAGCCAGACCCATGGGGTCAGGTCAGGGTTAGGTGGTTGAGGTTAACGCGGGGTTCACCTTCTACCTCGCAGAGGCTTTTTAGTTGTCTCTAAGCGTTAAATACTCAGACTTACACCTTTGATCATAAATGACCCAACGGCTTAAATTATGACGACATAATTGCTAAATGAATAATCAACCAAAAGTCATTGATTTCTTTCCTGTCATATGGGTCATCGGAAACTGACTTTTTGGTAAGTGGTTGAAGATGTATTAATGTGTACATTTTTCCCTAGAATATCTACCGTACATTTTCTAGTCCTCTACTTGAAAATGAAATTTAAAAAACTGTCAGAGAGGGATAACCGCCCGCGGAGGCCACTGCACATTTCAGGACAGAGATTTCCGAGGTTGTTCCAGCGATCTGCCTTTAACCATTCCGCCAGCTTTGGGTCACTGCCAGAGTGCACAGATTATACATACATATTCAAACCTGCGAAATAGATTTTTTTTTCTCTTTATTTTTGTATTGTTTATTTGGTGTCTCTCTCTGAAATCTTTGGTGAATTCTCTGTCACTGCTTTGCCGTGACGATTCCCTTCAGTTGGGTCTGGAAAAAAAAAAATACATATATATATTATTATTATTGCATCTGTTTCTCCTGAGCATGTGCAACATCCTCCACTCAAACTTATCTTAAAAGAAAAGAGCGACAGAAACAAAGTGAGGGACAGAACACCAAGCAACTTTCTAAATGTAAACCAGTAAAAAACTGATAAATGAATAACTATTGATGTTACCGCTGATCTTTAGTCCAACTAGAAAAAAGGATCCATGCAAAAGCTGCAGGTGGCTTATAATGATGCTCTCAGAGTGCTTCTCAGGAGGCCGAGATGGACCTGTGCGAGTGAGATGTTTGTCTCCGCAAGAGTCAACACCTTACAGGCCACACTGCGGACTCTCATGAACAGCTTTACTGAACGATCGAACAGGTCCGTCAATGAAATAGTTGTGTCACTGGTTGATATCCTAGTGCAGTCCGTTATCAGTTGGGGATGTGGGCACACTGGTATAGTTGTTATATACCAGTTATACCAGTTGTTTTGTGTGTGTGTCAATGTTGGACCATGAGTCCGTAAAAAAAGCTTCATTCATCTATTCATTCAACAGCTGTCTTCAAAACAGCACAACAGCTCAGTGGGAAAGCAAAACCAGACAGGCTCACCTTGAGCTGTTCGTTCCTCCTCTTCAGATCCTGGATCTCCTCTGCGTGTTTCCGCTCCTCTACCTTCCTCCGCTCAGTCTCCTTCTTCTCCACCGCCTCACACTTGGCCTTTTCCTCATTCAGCTGCTTCACCAGGTCCAGCTTCTCCCTTTCCAGTTCAGCGACCTGTGACCAGCAGGAGATCGTAATACAGGACTGGGACAGGACCAGCAAGATAGAAAGATTATATAGTCTTGAATCTACAGCCTCAGTCCTGGATCTGCAGCCATGGGAGCTCTCTGGTCTCTCTCTGGTCTCTCTCTGGTCTCTCTCTGGTCTCTCTCTGGTCAACCTCTGGTCTCTCTCTGGTCTCTCTCTGGTCCCTCTCTGGCCTCTCTCTGGTCTCGCTCTAGTCTCTTTCTGGTCCCTCTCTGGTGTCTGTTGCCTCAGTATCATACTCTGGTGTGGGTGTCGTCCTGGCTCCGCTCTGCCTGCAGAACTTTCCTCATGCCGAACGCCATGCTGCTCTCGTAGATGCTCCGGTACGTGGCCAGTGTCATGTTGATCTCGTCTCGGACCCGTCCCAGCAGCAGGCCCTTCTCTGCACAGCTCACAGTGGCCTGTCGGATCAGCTCGTCTGGAACACACACAAGCACTCACATTCGACAAACAGCGGTATTTTGTCACGTCTTAGAATGGGAAATCGAACAGAAAATACATGGACAAAGTATAATATAGGAAGAGATGGGTAGGATGAACAACACTGCCACCCAGTGGTAGAAGTGGGAAAATTATGTTACAGAATATAATTTTATATTTAAATAGAGACACACAGTAGTAAATAGCTCTATTTGACAGGAGATAAAACAAAAACAGCTCTTTCTATGACCTCATAGTCTTCGTCATGGCGTACAGAGCATTTAATGAACAAAATATATGACAAACTTTATTTTACACTGGGGAAAATGTAGTCCGTGTTGGAGATAGGTTAGGAATCAAGCTATTATTGGATATTTTTTGTGTTTATGTATTTTGTATTGTGATATTGCAAACGAATTGTTAAAAAGATCATTATTATTCATGTGGTTTCAAAACCAGTATTATTATCAAAGTCAAATTAACATGTTGCCAGACGTTCCTGGTCACATGGACACTACAGACCGAAGCACTGGGAGAACAGCTCCCTCCTCACGGGGCAGATTCCGTGGAGCCGAGCCTGACGTTTCTCCAGTAGAGAGTCCAGGTGTTCACCCAGCTTCAGAACGTCTTTACGAGTTCCTGGGACACTGGAGACCTTCTGCAGCCACACATCAGTGCCTTCCGTCCACTCTCTGCCGCAGGAACAAGACAAGGTTTTATTATGTTATCAAGAATCAGCTTAAGTAGTCATTTTTGTAACTTGAAGAAATAAAAGCAGCAGATAGAATTCAGTTTTTTATTGAATGTGTCGTCTGAAATTGACCCGTCCTTCACTGGGGCTCTTCAGAACCAGAGCTGTAGGATTATATCTGTCTGTAGGGGATACCGGGGGAACCCAGAGGAAACCCACAAAAAGACAGGGAGAACATGAAAACTGCAATCAGAATGTCCCTGTTCTGATCAAGATTTGAACCCAGGACCTTCTTGCTGAGGGGTGAGAGTTCTAACCACAGGGTCGCCCAAGATAATGTGATGTGAGATCAGGATATATAATACCTTGTTTGAGAAATACAAGCAAGTGTAGATTAAATAATATGGTGAATCACAAAACAAATCTAACAGCATACTGTAAAATCAGACAAATTAGAAATCTTGTTTTGCAAATTTTTTTTTTAAACACTTTGGATTGTATCAAAAATATTAAATAACAAAGGAGGAAGCCACAAAATCATAAATAACAAATTAGCATTGTACATTTTTACACAGTCTACGGTAACAACCAGAGTGTGTATTTCCCTGTGAGAGAGTTGCACCTGGGTGGAAGGATGGCATTGAGGATCTCTTCATGCTGCTGCTCTAGAGGAACTGTTTTGGGTTTAGGAGGCGGGACAGGGGTGGCATCCAGAGACTGCTCCGGACTCACTCGAAAACTGCGGCCCTGCATGGGGAAGAGGACAAGCTGTAACAACATCTCTTGTGCAATTAATACACATAGTTTGTCCAACGGAAAGAATTTTGTAAACGTAAAATGTGAACAAATCAGACCATAACATGCTGTCTTCGTCTTATTGGAAAATATGCTATTGTAAGAAAGAGCCCTGAGAGGCTCTATTTGAGATGATTGGAAGATGCAAAAGAAAGCATGTTTTTGATAATCACAGACAAAAATGTTAGTCATCTAAACTTTTTGCAAGAATACCCAGAGCAGTCAAATTGACAGCTTCCAGTTTTGTAAGAGTAATTACTCTTCTCTAACTTTTTTACTTTTCTCTCCCAGAGCAGTCAAACGCTAGTTACCTTGGCAAAACACACATTTGCATCTGTTAATAGGTTACATGTTATACTACAGTATATAGTACAGTATATCAGTTTTATTACAAATTAAAAGTGAGTAAAGTTGAATGTAATTGATTTGAATAGAAGGACTGCCCTCGGAGTTCTAGTGATAGAGGTTTCAGCATTCTAGTCCTACTAACAAACAGTTGGACACCCCAGCTTTAAGACAGGTCTTCATTTCGGCTCAAAAGGTTCTGCACATTTCCTCATTAAAATGAGTGAACGTGAACATTATAAACTCACCTTGGGAGACTTGCTAGTCCCGGAACTGTGGCTGATCAGTACTGGGGTGTCGTACTTCAGCAGAGAGTCTCCAAGCGGGATCATAGCGTCAATACACTGTATCTGTATATGTATGAACTAAAAACACAAAAATAAAATGAAATAAACGCTCAAAATTACTGATTACAACCCCGGCTACGAACGTGTGCGACGTGTGCAAACGTTGGCTCTGTTTAGTGTTGTTATGGAAACGGTGTCCTCAAAAGATTAAAAGCCGGTTAAAAGCACAGACTGTTTCAAAGTTGTTAAATACATGCATAATGGATACTAATCTAAATTTTCGTTTATATGTATGCGTATGCGCATCTGAATACACAGAAATTTAAACACAACGCCGTTTAGAGGCAAGAACTAATTTCTACTGGAAAAGATTCACTAAACATAAATCCTTTTGTTGATTTCTAATGATTAATGAAATAATTACTGGAAGATTTCACACGTGCTTGTCCATAGAATATAAAACAAACAAAACAGTACCGAGTATGCTTTTAATATTCACAGTCTATGGTGCCCCTGAGAAAAAATGCGTAGGTAAAAAGTTGTAAAAAAATTAAAAAAAAAAGTATATTTACTCAATCACATTTCCTCTAAAAGTACATACATTTGGTCATAATATATGCATCTATCATTTCAGAATATTGTTGAAGTAAGTGTTTAGATTTGGTTAAGAACTTGTTACTTTTATTAAGATTTCGAAGACAACCTGACAGAACTACGTTTGGGGAAAAAATACTTTCAGTACAGAGGCGGTGCTTCCGGCTTCGTCTTGGCGCGGGAGATGTTGTTCTGTTTTAGGTCTAAATGTTCGGATCAGGTACATTTACGGATCAAAAAACTTCACAATTCAATCAAATCTTAAGCATTACGTCACTCAGGTTTCGCCCCAACTTGGCCGGGATTGTGTATGCTGTGCTGAACAGGTTTGTTTGAATAGAATGTGATTTTAAATTTGGTTAAAATGCAGACAAGAGTACTCGGGAGATTGCCTTGGTGAATAAATGTCTTATGGTGTATGGAAGCTGTTTGGGGTTAATCTGTGTTAATATAACCCTAATACTAAAACAAAGCGTAAATGTAACATATACACGTGTTATTGATAATGACGATAATAAGTGCTGCACAGTCAACATGAAATAAAACAAGTCATTGTAAAATTAAATCTTAAAAAAATAAAAACTACAAGGAAATACAGCAGACACAACAAGAAGCAAACTTGGAGAGACCAGAGACCATATAGTGGGAGAGAGAATGTACAATTTTTCAATCAGACCTCAACATGCTGTCTTCCTCTTATTCGTAAACAGAAAGAGCCTTGTGACTGTCACTATTTGACTCGTTGAGAGCTGATTGGCTGAGGGATGGGATCTTCTAATTTTCCCTTTTTCTTCTGAAAAAAACTGATCTAAAGAAAATACATAAAAGCCAGAAATACATGTGTGTGGAAACTATAGGTAGAGCTAGTTACATGGATTTTGCATTATGTTGCTGTGCATATAACTGAAAGGTTGTATCTTCACTCTTTTTAATGCACTGTGATTACTTCTGATTTTATTGTTTTTTTATTTGTATGGCATAGTTTGTACACTCAACAAATTGGCCTTGCCCTTCATATCCGGTAGCAGATTGAAGCCAAAAGATTTTTACCAGTATCAGACTTGAAGACGCTGATTCACAGTGACGGGTATATTTGCCAGAAGTCTGTCTAATTTATTCCCAGTATTACAGTCTTCTCTCTGTGGTAACAAAAACGGTCTAATCTTCACTCTGGCCTCACTCACTGTAAGAACTCTTTGGAATTTAGGCTTTATGTTGCATTTTTTCAGCAGGACGTTGCCTAGTGGTGGACAGACCGCTGCTGAACATGAACTGCGAGCTGTTGGCCACGTGCAGTGCTCTGGGGTATCTGGAGGGAGATGTGTACCATAAGGAGTCGGACTGTCTCGGTGAGTATTACTGGTCCATGTGAGAGGGGAGACGAGGGGGTTTATTAATTTATTTTAATGGGACAGAAATGAACAAAAACATTAGAAAGATGAATGTAAACATGTCAGATTATCGCCAAAGCCTATTTTCCATCCGTAGTCCCTTAGGGTGAGGGTCACAAGGGTTAAAAACAACAACAACAACAAAAAAACAAACAAAAACAGCTTCAGTCCACACATGAATAGATCCACTATGTTAGAGTCCACATAATTACATTCATCTAACAATTGCAATTATCAGTCACATCATAACCTATTGATCTGAACCTCCTGCAAAAGCACAACTGAAATTTATTGTATTTTACCTTTCTCATATTTTATATTGAGTATTACACACACACACACACACACCTGTCTTATTAATCTTAAGTCAACTAAATACTGGCTCCTCACAGTCACATCTGGACACTCTTGTAGCTACAACTTAAGTTTTATATTTTCACTTTGTGGTGTAGGTGTCGTTTAGAAATGTTTTATGTTTCTCGTAAACAACACTGAAGATTTGCCGTTGTGGGTTTTGTACAGTATTTACCACAATCTTATCTTGTTTCCATGTACACGTCCTCACTCCTCCTGTAGTTGTAAAAGTTCTTTCTCCCTGGTGCTGGTTTCAGAGAGCATCAAAGACCTGATCCGGTACCTGCGTCATGAGGACGACACGCGGGACGTGCGGCAGCAGCTGGGCTCGGGCCAGATCCTCCAGAATGACCTGCTGCCTCTGATTGTGCAGCACGGGCAGGACAAGGCTCTGTTCGACGCATGCATCCGGTGAGAGGACAACACGGAGGACTTTCTTATAAACCAATAGGAATACAAGCTGTTAGGACTAGTGCCTGGCAATATAGCTGCAAAATGAAATCACATTCTGAGAAGGAAATATCACAATAACAACATTATTTGTTACAACAAAAATCATATAGTTTTGGCTTAACATATTAGGCATAAACCATATAGATATAAAAGGGGACCGGAGCGAGTTAGGGCACAGTCACATAGGTTTTTACAAACAAACTAGGTCAAGTGGCCCGTTCGTCGCCACAGTGGTGTGAAAACGGCCCGCGGTCACATAAACGTGTATTTGCAAACGTGCCAGAGTAACTGTGCTGTAGTACAACACTCTGTCCAGCTGGTGGCGCTAATACGAACTTCAGCGACAACATCTAGTTAAGTTTCTCTTCCTGTTTACATTCTGCTACTGGAGCTAACAGCTCAGTACTGATCGCGTCGTTTAGCAAAAGACACATCTCACACTTGTCCACATTGCTCTGATGCGTGCGTGCCGCAAACACGAGTGCACACAAACACACACACACACTCTTTTGTAACAAGCGTAAGAGCGCTGAGAAATGATGAAAGAATGAAAAGTGTGGCGTACGAGCAGAGCAACCGGAGCCGGAGGATACAAGTGTGTGTGTGTTCTGGGGATTAAATAAAGACTGATTCTTGAATGTCTGAAGTACTATTGCAATTATAGCACCACACTGAGAGCGAGGGTCAGGACAGAGGAAGTTATTCCCGTAGGAAACGCTTTTCTTTGGCCCTGTAGCGACAACCCCCCCCTCGACCACGGTCCGGGGCTTATATGAAAGGTTTAACACAAACGGAGAATACAAAAGTGCAGGAGAGATGTGTGTGAAAATGCGTGTCACAGGAAGACGTAATGACGCACGATATCAAGGTGTGATTGCTGTACAATTGCTGCACAAGAGACCGCAGCGAGTGAGACCAGAGATTTCACATAAATGTTTGTGAGAGATGGAGGCAGAGACTGACGGAGAGACTGACGGAGAGACTGACGGAGAGACTGACGGAGAGACTGACGGAGAGACTGACGGAGAGACTGACGGAGAGACTGACTATAAAGAGACGTTGAATAAAGATGAAATGTAATTATTGCATTAGAATTGGCTTCTCATTGTCGTCTTACGGCGGCGCAGAGGTTAGCCCTTGTGCATCACAGCAAGAAGGTCCTGAGTTCCCCTCCAGACTGTTCTGTGTGGAGTTTGCATGTTCTCCCTGTGCCAGCGTAGGTTTCTGCTTGGTGCTCCATTTTCCCATAAAAACATGAACAATAGGTCTGGCATGTGCCTCCTGTACGGCGATCCCGCTCCCATCTCTGTGTCGAGTGTGAGACAAATGCTCACAACAAATGTAAAGCACTCTGTGACTCTGGTCTGTGAAAGGCGCTATATAAATAAACTATAAAGATGAGTTACTTTAATTATTAATGACTGTAATCATATCACACGTCCAGGAACTTCTGGTGGAAACAAGCATTTTTTTCTAAAACCTGTCCTTACTGTTATGTTACTGTTGTGCTGTTATGCTTCAGGCTCATGGTGAACCTCACGCAGCCCGCCATGCTCTGCTTCGGCAAAGTCCCGGATGACCCAGTGTTCCGACACCATTATCTGGAAGTGACGTCACATTTACAGGCTTACAAAGAGGTACAGCTTTTTTACTGTCTTTTATGGAAGACATTTTATGAAAAAACAGTCTTTCTGTGAGCCTTGGGTAGAGTAGAGTAGAACTGGTGGAAATGAGACTTGTTTCATTATTCCTCTTCACCGCAAATATCAGCCACAAAGTTACAATATAAACATTCAAAGTCCACAGTTTTACGAAATGAAGAAGTCAGTCCATTTTAAAGCTGGGGTATGTAACTTTCAAATCACAAACAATAGAAGTATGTCATAAAAACCGGTCACTAATTCTTAGTTTCTAAAATAGTTTGCTTCTATCACTAGTTTTCATATGTATGTTTAGCCTCTTTCTCATCAACGGCACATCAGACAGAAAGAGAACAGAAACAAAAAAAGAGGACCACCCCCACGGAGCCAATCGGCTCTCAAAGAAGAGTCAAATAGTGACTCACAGAAGTGTTCCCTGAAAAGTCTTCTTCTTTGCATATTAAAACGCCATATCAAAATATACCACATTTTCAGAAATGCCAGTGTATTTCTTATCAAGTTTAAGGCTCAAAATGAACGCTGGTAATCAAAGTTGATGTTTACTTTGTTTGTCTTCAGGCTTTTGCGAGTGAGCGGGTTTTTGGCATCTTGAGCGAAACGTTGTACAATCTTTTACAACTGGTGAGTTTCTTTTGGCCTTCACGCCACCATGCATTTGAAAGGATGAGGTTGCGTTCATGTTGTAGAAGTGTATGTGAGTATTTCAGCAGGAGCCGCATATGGGAAAGAACCAATAAATGAAAGAAATGTAAAAGAAAATGTTCTGTTTAGAACGCTTCTCTCTCTGTCTTCAGGACTGGGATCAGCGTCAGGAGGAGGACAACCTGCTCGTGGAGAGGATTCTGATGTTGGTCCGAAACGTGCTCCATGTTCCAGCGGACCCCAACGAGGAGAAGGTTTGCATGATTCTAAATGATTATTTAGATGTGAAGGATCAGAAACTCAACAGGAAGTCATCCTTCTGTAAAGCTTCATTTATGCTTTATTTATGAACAGAGGTCTTTGATCTAGTGGGATGTGTGTAGTTCTAACCACAGGCCTGTCCTGCTCCTCAGAAGGTGGACGATGACGCCAGCGTGCATGACCGCGTGCTCTGGGCGCTGCACATGAGCGGCTTCGACGACATTGTGAAGTTTGTGGCTTCAGCTCAGAGCGAGCAGCAGTGGAGCATGCACGTGCTGGAGCTGGTGTCCCTCATGTTCAGAGACCAGGTACGCACCAAACACGTCTTCTCTACTGTGTACAGTATGTTTGTTTAGATGACGTCCCGTTTAAAAAATAAAAAATAAATACATTTAGAGGTGTCGTTAATTCTCATCATACCTCAACAGTGTGTGACAGAATGTGAAAATTGTTGTATGATTTTAAACTATTTCTTAGTGTAATTCTGCAGAAAAGTATTTGAACGATAACAAACATTCATCTCACCACCTCATTATGTGACCTTTATTTGTAAGGACACAGGTGTTTCC
>JAPMNZ010944843.1:0-13279 GCA_029875035.1 Pomatoschistus microps | reverse complement strand
TTAACTAAGGAAGCAGGTTTTTGTTATTTTTGGTACAACTTCTTGGACTGGATATGACAAAAAGTAGTTTAGTTGTGAGAAATTATTATTTTTCTGCTAAGAAAGTTATACACCAGTTCATCAAAATTGGCCTAATCTCCTCACAATATTATGATTTTATCGATTTATTGCAAAGCTTCTCCTCATGGTCTAGCTTTCCAATACTTTGTCAACAACCTGCAAGGAGCCATGTTGCCTTAGGTGAAGAGACTATACGCTTGTCTTTTTGTGAGCTCAAGACCTTGACACGGCTTCTTGGCTTTGCTTCATTGCCTTCAGCCTTGGGTTTGTATCTAAAGCACAACCGCATGTTAGCTTACCCAGGGCAGCACACATAAATAAGACGTCTCCATTCCAGATCGCAAACCTCCCTGTTCAGTGGGAATGAGGATGTGTTTGACAGCAGATGGTATGAATTATTTGCCGGGTCTCATCCAAATCTCTACTTGACATCTTGGTTTTCATAGCTGAAATATTTATAGGTGCACCCGGCAGGGCAGACGGGGGGACCTTCCTGGGCTGTTGTGTGTTTGTAAAGGCGCAGACCACAAACATAGGGGAGTGGATTTCTTTACAAGATGAGCCCTGACTGTTCTCTCATGTGCTATCAGCCACGGAATGTCTGCTATGGTTAAGTTAGATGTCAAACGACTTTAGAGTGGGATATGAGGAGAAGGCCGCCTGCACTGAGCGGGTAAGGGATAGGCTGGAGTGTGCCGCAGTCTGACAACACTCATATTGTCTCACATACAGGAGACTCAGGCTGGGTGATAAGGCAAAACAATAATAAAATCAAACTCATTCCATACATTAATATTGACTGAGATATTATTTGCAAGTATTCCCCCTATTACTGTAAATGCTGTGTCCAGTTTGGCGCTGTTTATATCATTGCATTGCAGTCTGGGGTTCTGATGAAAATATAAGGTAACTCGATAAAAATGCAAAATATTCATACCGATAGATGCCCAATTAAACACGTTCACTGTAAAAAATAGTATGAAAAAAGCACACCTCTCCTAAGATACGTTTCACAATAAGGGCCGTCATTCATTTAAACTCTGCATCTAAATCTACGTTGTAGATTGGTGCCTGATCAAAAGTTGAACATTCTCCTGAAAGTTACAATATTACATTAACCTCATGTTTACAGAAAACAAGCCTACACACTGTCTGTTTGACTGGTAATCAGCTGGAATGGCACCCTTCTGCTGGGTTTGGCACATGGGGGCCTGTCCTGCTCTTTATCAATATGGTGTTTCAAGCCACACTGAGAACATAGATCTAACTCCTTAGATTAGTATCAATCCCTGAAGGCCATTAAAAGACCATTTATCTCAATACAAATGGCAGCCAGTCAGAGGCATAGCCCAAGTGTTGCTAGTTTTATTTTAACTCTAGGCTCCCCACTAGAGGCACAGGGAGGGGCTTTCTAACTTAATTGTGGCAGGCTCTGGTTGTACCAAATACAGTATATAAAAAAGACTTATAAATAAGCAGAACAATGAATGGAGCACAAACAACTTGTTGTGGATGATAAAGTGTCACTGAGGGGACTAAGAAAAGGTTTGGATTGGAAAGAGTGGGCAGAATGACAGATGACAAAAAGGGGAAGAAGAAGGAGGCTGAATGTGGAGCGCAGGTTGGGGAGAGTGAACAGCCAGGCCCCAGTGGAGCCATCGATCCAGGCTGGCCTTACATCAGAGACAGGAAACTTGAGCTACAGGCTTCATCCTGCTCCCACAGGAGTGCTCGCTCCTTCTCAGTGCCATCTCTTTCTTGAGCCTCTCTGAAGACTCAGTTCCTCTTGTCCTCCGGGTCGGAGCTGCACTAGCTCCTGTCTATCTATCATGTGAGTCAAGGCGGCTGCACCTCGCGCTAAGTGCACACAGCAATCCATTCACAACCACTCATCCATTCTCAACCACTGTGCTTCTCTCAATGTAAACATCTAGTGTAATTCTAGGCACAACCAATCTTGCCTGTCTGCTTAGCCTTTGATTTAAATGCAGGATGGGTACTGTGGGGTGCACAGCCATGTGACTAGGGTGTAACAAGGTTTGGTAATCGAATTTGTTTAGGCGTCAGTGTCTCCGCTGGGAGTGTATGCCTCCCCCACTCTCCGTCTAACATCTTAGCCGCCAGGGATGAAGCATGTGTATTTGTATTTAGGATATTTTTCCAAATAATTTTATGATCAGCTGCTATAGGTAACTATGTAGACGTACAATACTTACAAAATAAACTTGTGGTGTTTGATTTATGCATTTATTTCATTTATGATTGACAGCCTGTTGTCCTGCTTGAATTTGGCCATATGTGAATAAAATACTTAAATTCAGGAGTTGAGTTGGTACATGTATTCGTTGTGTCTGTATAGTATTCAGCAAATGTACACTATAATGGCACAATTTAATTTCATGCATTTTTCAAACTCTTCGGGAAATCCCAAAGATGTTCACACATTTATCACATCACAATTGTAAATTTTCTCGCATTTGTGCAATATTCCACCAAATGCATTGATTTCCTCTGCTGTAATCACAGCCTGTCTGCTTTACAAACAAACATTTCTCACACACATACAGCATAAAGGCATAATATAAATGTTTAACAGTATTATGTGAGACAAATGCTCTGATATGCCCTGCCTCCTCCTTCTTCTCGTCCTCTTGTACATCCTGTTTGTCTGCTGACCAGATCAATGCTGATGGAATTCCCTAGACTGGAGAGCACAATGAAAGGAATATACACTGTATATTTCTCCATGAATAATACATTTACTCCAAAGCTCAGTGATTTGAGTGTTATCAATGGACAATAGTGGGAAATGTAAGTTGAAAAAGTTACCTCCTTCTCCACACAATTGTACTTGTACTAATGTAAAGTAAAATATATTTGTAATACAATTATAATAAATTACAATACTTGTAATTGGCATAAAGTAGCCAACTGTTAATAGAAATCCATCAAGTGTGAACTTGTCCTCAGCGGTATTACAAAAATAAAGAAAAATAAATAAAGAAAAAAGGCTGCTAATAAAAGCTGCAAGCCAAGCTGTTTTAAGTGCAGATGCTGGTTCTTGGAATACGTTGAAAATAATCATCTAGACCAGACATCACTCACACAAGACATAGGGTTCATTGTAAAATGCGAATAGATGTTGGAAGTGATTGTGGAGACACCGACTGTCAGCGCGGACAAAAACATTGTGCAAATGAACAAGTGTAAGAATAAAAGTCTTGAAGAATTACGCCATTGATTGTTCCAAACATTGTCGCACAATCAACAGTAAAAAGGCACATGACTGGAATATTAATGTTAGGTTCAATTACCTTAAATAGTAGCACTAATCTTTCCAAGATAAGTATCTCCAGAAGTTACTGAGGAGATGCACCAAACCACCTTTTATATGAAGCTAAGGATTATGACTCGCTAACAAACATTCTGGAACAGGGCCATGCCTCAACTTTTCTCCAGCCAAACCTCGCCTGCTTGTCCACTCCTCATTACCCAGAAGCAGTGCTGTCAATCAATTCAAATAATGAATTCTGGTTAATTTCAAAATTGTATTCACAATGTTATCTATTCTAAATGTTCTGTTATGTCAATACTTTCATCCACATGTAAAAGTGGATCGGTTTGCTTTGTGATGTTTTTTTATGCATACTGAAGTTTGGTGACATGTGTCATAGTGACTTGTTGGAAACGCATTAGTAAGTAAGTAAGTATTTTATTTATATACCGCCTTTTCATTCTAACCAGAGCCTCAAAGCGGTTTACAATTGTTATTTTTGGGCACACAGAGATGGGAGTGAGGTCGCCAGTACAGGAGGCCCATGCCAGAACTATTGCACATATTTTTTAGTGGGAGGGGAAACCGGAGTACCCAGAGGAAACCTACGCAGACACAGGGAGAACATGCAAACTCCACTCAGAAAGGCCCTGGTCTGACTGGGATTCGAACCCAGGACCTTCTTGCTGAGAGGCGAGAGTGCAATCCACTCAGCCACCGTGCCGCATTACCTTCTGCTTTGTGCGCTCATCCTGGTGCCGTTCTACATGGAGTCACCATCTCTGATATTTGTTGCAATTTGTGATTGGTCATAAGATTCTATCCTGGAGGTCCCAGACCCTTCTGCATTTGAACTAAATGTTGGGCCAGCAGTTTTGTATTTTTATATATCATTCATTCATAAGCACAGTTTTGTGCATTGGATTTTTGGAGCGCACCGGTAACATCAGTTTTTCTCCACTTTATGCATGATTTTCTATTTAAGGCGTGAGCAAAACGCTTGATGAATTCAAGGTTATCAGACAGCAGATTGTCTTTAACAACTGAACTGAATTGATAAGCCCAATCACATAATCAAAAAATCAACAAATGATCCAAAATCAGCACAGTTTCAATACCAGTATTGTACGGGTGCATAAGTCTGGAGAGCTTCAATCTAGTAGTTCACATTCATATATTAGACAATAATAGCATTCTAAAGTTTACATAACTTAAGAGATCTTGGTTTTATCTGAACTAAATTAAATCCGTGGACATGGCCTCACAGACATGCACCAGACAGTAGAACTCATTAAGGACAACACTATGACAGACATTGTGATCACTCTGAACAGTTTTCTTAGTTGGTGTGAAGACCTTTCGCAAACACTCTTCTTGGTCTCCAGCAACAGCCCGTGTGAGTAAATGGTCATGATGATCAATATCTATTTCCTGTGGTGTCAGATTGCAGAATAATGTTCATATTGAACCATTGTTTCAGCAGACTCCCACCAACGCTTTTTTCTTAAGCCCCGGACGTTTCCGTTGCTGAAGGAGAGAAAATCCCTACAAATCAGATTAAACAAATGATTTTCAGGCAGCCCATTGATCATCCATCTCTTGCCGCTGACCTCACCGGGAGATTGTAACACTACAGTCTGGGCATCTGAGAAGGGAATGTGGCCCTAATCCGGTTTGTGATTCCTGTTTATCCTGCATAGATCAGCAGTGTTAATAGGTGGAAAGTCTTTATCACATAGAGAAGAGTGGAATCCAAGTTAAAATACAATTTAAAAGGGAATTAAATAATTACATTGAGAAAGAAATGTAAAAAACAAAAAGAAATAATTGCAACAAATTGAATTTTGTAGATCCTGTGTCTATAGATGGGGAAGAACATCTATACTATTTTAATGCACCAAGACAGAATAGAAGAGACTATATGTTTTTCCCAACATGGCATTCGCCTTGGTATATTAATACATTTTCACACAGCATGCAGCGGCAACGAAGACGTGCTGTTCCTTCCAGTAATCTTTTTTTATACATAAACCAGCTCATGTAAAATGCATTTCTACATCAGTAAACTGATTTATTACCCTTATGGGAAACAAAAATGCTTGAAGTAATGTAAAGCACCAGTGAGCCAATCAATGTACAGTGTGTGGTAAAAGCCTAAATGGGGGAGGTGCTACTTCTAAAAGCATGTGCGTTTATGTGTTAATCAATGCATGGGTGTACCGGTCATCCTGTTTAAGACAATAAACTTGTGGATTACTTTGAAATACTGTGTTTTCTATTGACCACTCATGTTTATGATGCCAGCAGTGGAGGCGGGAAACTCCTGGTCAACATGTAGACGCCTGAAAAAGGAAGCACTGTGGCTGTTAACCTGAAGATATGCGTGGGTCTTTAGATTGAAGCACTGACTTACAACCTACAATATGTCTGGTACGGAGCACAATTAAATAATGTAGTTTTTGCATTCCTGCATTTTCTGCAAGATTAAAATAGTAAAACATACACAGTTTATTCCTCTAACAGCCCAGACATAACATAGCTTAATTCCTCCCTAAGCACTGCATACATTCGAAATGATTGATAATGTATTGTGAACAGGACAAACAGTTACATAAAAATAAGAACGATAAAGTAGATGAAGACCCATGCATTCTCTCATTAATTCAATCTAGAGCAATTGTTTACTTTCCTCTTTAAGAACAAATTATACCTAAAAGGTGTTTCAAGCAACTGAATAGTGAGCATCATCTCCAATGCATTTGACTTCGGCTTTGAACACCATCAGATGACTGGGAAATCCTGCCAACCTGTTGCAAAGGTCAAGGTACACTTTACTGTCTCCGCTGGGAAATTTGTCCGCTGCATTTGGGCCACCTTTCAATGCTGCTCAGGAAATCTGTCAGGAGCAGTGACCGAAGAGCTGCGCCTGGAGACTCGAATCAACATCTCCAGCCTGGTTCATAGTCAGGGCTATACACCTTATTGGAGAAGTATTTGACCCCCACCCAGCTTGTGAATTGAAACCCGGACTGGAACCCTGAAGACAGACCACTCAGCCACCATGCCTCCTTGCTGTCCTGCTAATACATGTTTTTTAGACGACTTTCTGCCATCACTGCTTTCTTCTATTTCCTTCTCTCACATTGTGTCAAACCTCTCCGTGTTCTATCTTTCATACAGGAAGTGTTGGGTCAGACCAGGTTATTTCAAGCCTAATTGGGAGATTGATGTTCCTCCCGAAACCTGGCACCTTCACAAGCCTTTCATCCTTCTCAGTCACTTCCTGCCAACCTGCCAGAGCCAGACATGTCGACGGCACGCTGAAACACATACAACTGTCCTTTTTGAGGACTTCATCCTGCCAATCAAACTCTGCAACATCACAACAGGATAGAACCCTAACGCGACGAGTCTAGAAATATTCTGATGCCTGATCAATACAGGACTTTCTAAAATCGTAGTATTTCTTCCCACAGCAAGCTCGCCTATAACCTTAATACAAAACAAACATTGCATTTAGCGAAACTGATACAATTTTGTTATTCATCCTTCAAATGCACACTACACACATTTATTACTAACTGAAAAAACAGGCCATCAAATGCACCTGTAAGAGGCTTTTTACATAGTTTTAGACAAAACAATGGTATTGACAAAATCGAGCTAATTTAAATCAGCTAAATATTGGTTTAATTTACCTTTTGTTTTCAACAGTAAAAAGTGAATTACTGAAAATTAGACTTCACCACATAAAAAGAACCATCTGAAACCTGAAACTTGACAAGATTGTGGCACTAGACAAAGGCTAGTGGGCGCTCATTCCTGGCGTTAAAGAATGCAGAGAACGGCAGAGTTTGGAAAAATAATGGTTTAAATGTTTTGATCCTAAGCTGGTACTCTAATCTTATTTACTACAGTGCATTCCTGCAGAATATAGAAATGGTTATTTTCTGCAGGGTATAATTGCTCCTTCCCAACATGAAAAAATATTGTTTAATGCAGACAGGCAGTGCCCAACTGCATCTATGGAACTCACAACCACCATTTATACCAAGGGTATAAAAATCAATGATAAATATGACACTTCAAAGACATGGCATGGTCCGAAAACTAACAGTTGTGAAATAAATACCTCATACAGGGTGCTCCCACTCTGAGAGGCTATTGGCCAGAGCTAAATGCCCAATCCGTGACTAGATAGGCAGCTGAAATTACCAATTAGTTTACCAATTGGCTGCAGCGGATTCGATTGGTTTGTAATTAATTCTAGTTACTGGCCCGTAGAGCAGGACGGATGGCGCCATGCCTTTGTCCTACTGACACACTATCCCAGCGAGTTGTGCCTCAAGGGGGGGCAGCGGACATCAATACAGGCCTGCAGCGCGCTCGCTCTCACCCCCACCCGTCCCACACAGACACACACTTGTACACGGACCCTGTGAAGCGCGCGGCTGATTCCGGAGAAACTTCAACCGCCTGAGAAGGTGCTGACGACAAACAAAGACAACACAAATCTTATGTTTCTAGAGCCTGACCTCTGTGTGAAGAAACAGGCCCCTACACGAAGAGGTCGAGATGAAACGCAGCTGTCAGAAGAAAGAGCTTCAAAAAACGTAGCAAAAAAAGTCTATCCAAATTTAAACAGTCCACTTTGAATGTGTCATTATCATTTTGTATTGACATAATGGACAACGTTTGCTATGGTAAACTTGTATGTTTTCTTCAAAATAACAATCAAAAGACCCTTCATCAAAAGTATGTATACTTTTTAAACCCTTGTCCAAACAAAAACATTTAAGAACAATGACAAAGACTTGGCTCATCTCCCATTAGGAATGTACAGATAAAAGCGGATGGTCTAAATGCAGTCTTATGACAACATTTCTCCAGTTCGTGTGTGAATATTGAGCATATGGCAGGTCATCTTGCTCAGTGATACCTCCCACACTGAAGGTCAAGACTTCCACACCAGGAGCAGTGAAAAGAGCTCCTGAAACAAATCAATGGCTCAGATAAAAATACACTGCACCTCAGCTACTTCCCCATATAACAACAATGAGACTCACAAACACTTTCAACAAACGAGTTCAGCACCACTACAAATGATCCTTTTAATGAAAGTGATATCAGGGCAAGAAGCCACAGCGGTGACTGTTGGCTTTTAGGATAACCATAGTGTAATGAAAGACCATTAAAAAGATCATAACAGATTAACACGTGAGGCTGGGATTGTCGCTCCAGTCACAACCTCATGCAATTAAGAGCAGCAAGCGGAGCTACAGTTACTGCCAACGGGACACAGTCAGTCAAGAGTAAAAACAGTTTTTCTATGTAACTGTGTTTGTATGATGTCTCCATTTTTCCATATAGTGGTTTTTAAAGGATATCATGCATAATCGACTCGACTTTTGAGCTTTTAATCCTCATCAGAAACAGACCTGGAGTTGTTTTTAGATCCAACCATGCTAATATCAGGTAATTCTGTCTGTACTGTCTAGAAGTTCTTGTCTCAATCTTGTGATAGTATGATGTCACTGTACCACTATGACATCACAGTCAGAGCAGTTTAAAAACAAAAATTATTGGTAATGAATCAGTTTTGGCAATCATTCATGCGAAAATTACCTTCATTACAATTGGATGGCTGTATTTGCAGCCAGTAATTTTCAAATTTGAAAAGAAAAAAAATATATATCTCCCTCTGAAGGTAGCATAAGGTTAAAGAAGGGTGAAGGCATTGTTTACTCTTCATTTATTTATCCTTGATGATTGGTTAACCATATTTTTTCCATTGAAGACATTATTTCACCTTAAATATCAAATGGTCAAGCAAATAGTCTCATTTCAGATAATAATGACCAAAACAAATCTATAATATTTCTTATTTAATGTTTTGCGCTATTGTCTCTTGTACACACTATTTTTTGCACAGATCTTCCAATGTGGTTTTAAACTGCCAACAGCAAATAAGCTAAATGTGAATCTGTTAGTGGCAATGGGACAGTGATACGGGCCAGAAAACGGTCTGAGACACAATGGACCCAATGAACGGCATCAAGGAGTGATTTATGTGGTCTCAGAGAGGAGGGGCAATTGAGACCTGAGCCTCGATGCTTTTAGTTAATCACAGGTCAACTAGTGAAAGACAACAGTTTATGGTAACAAGAGTGCAATGATGAGAAGCAATCAATAAAAATAATAGAATGAGGAAAATTCATGTTTACTATGAAATTAAACAGACAGCATTTCTTTTCACTATGCGTTGAGGCTAAAGGATTCGATACATTTTTATGAATGTTACGTTGACATGTTATAGCCTTAACGTTGTTATCGGCGTAGTCCTAACCAATGCAAAACTATTATGGTCCATATGAACCATAACTGGTAATAGTTACATTATGCGGAGATTTTGGTCTTTTCTGTACATTCAATAATAAATAAGCTCTTCTGATGACTTTGCTGTATTTAAATGATTGTCTTCCTTGTTCCGGAAAATGAATGAGCGACACATTTGATCTCACCACATCATCAGACAAGACAGATGAGTCAGATCACTGCTGTCGAGTTAAAATCAATGTCTTTCCTATCGTTCAAATGAGACAAATGCAGGCGAGAAGACAAAAACTATGTTGAGCCTATTTCCCAACAAGAACAGACAGACCTATAAAATTGCTAATGCCATAAATTTCTCAAATGGCATTCACCTGTGACAGTGGGTGGTGCCTCTTTGTCCAGTTATGTATTCAAGGCATAAATCAGGTTCCTGAAGTAGGAAGTCATCATAACAAATGCGCAATTTATCCATGAGGTTAAAAGGCCATGAAGCAATTTAGGCCATTTATTTAATCATTGCAAATGTATTCGGCTTACAATAAAATGCTTTTCTCAAGATTTGCATGTTTCAGGAAAAATACACATATAAATAAACACAAGACGCTATTCATGAGCCTCAATGTTGAAATAAATTATTAGTGGTGTGGTTTGAAATCACCAAAGACCCTTAAACCTCTCTTTAACTGATTTTGTTCCACTCACAATAATAGGTTAATTGGTGTCTTTGTAAAAACATTGTACTAAATATTTTACTAGAGTATTTGGCCTGTGTTTTTTTAGCTCAAAATAAAATATGTTTTACGGGGCAATGAGGTTATATTCTCATATAGTTAAAAATGTATCAAAAACATTCTCAAGAAATTTTTTGGTTATATGTCATTAGATTCACGGCAGCACTGTCACTTTTTCATATTTCAAATAATTATCTAGTTTCAATAATACTTTTAATATAAATTAATATCCGATTTTTGATACTTTTGAGAAGCCTGAAGCAGAGCCAGGACTAGGAAAGAATGTACCTAATAGTCCCATGTAGGTCTTACTGTGTGAGTCATGCCTCAGTTTTGTGAAACATTGTAATATAACAGCAGACAAAACCACAATCAATAGTTACAATATGTCAACAGGAATCAAGCAAGCCGAGGTTAAATACTCACACCATATAGTAAATGTTGAATGAGATGTCCCCATTTTAGAGTGAGTGTGTGGGAGAGGTTCAGACTTGCACGTTAGGACAGAGGACCAGTTTGGGGCGCTCGGAGCATGCCTGTGGCAAAACTCCGTCAGATATTGTTTGTGTTTAGCGGTGAGGCTTTATGAAGAATTGATGATGCTCTCTAGAACTGTGTTATCATCAGAAACAGGGAGGAGAATCAGAGCATGGCAAAACCACGTCTTAGTCGCCTCTACTCCCCTGTGAGAGACCTCCATTAGCTCCAGCACATCTGTGGAGAATGCACTGGCAGAGTGGGGGAGAGAGGAAGAGCTGGAGGTCCGAGTGGCTGTTACAAAACCATAACAATAATAATTACATAATACCTACATAATATACTTGCTTAAGTGCTGTTTCATGAACTATGATATTTTTTATTTTTACATTTTGTGGATTATATCAATAAATAAATAAAAACATCTGAACATTTACAACACAAATCCACAGAACCAAATGATATAACTTTGAATATATTCATGTTTTGATACTGCGTTGGATGAAGCAAACACTTACACTGGACTACAGATACTGATTCTTTAGACTAATGGTGGAAGTCGAGACAAAAAGATGATGTGAAGTAATATTTCTAAAGACAAATATTCATTTTCAATATCATTATTATTTAATATAATTTGAATTATTATCACTTTCTTATAACAGTGAGGGTCACGGTTGCATTTTTATAATGGGGCTCCTGGCCTAAAGCAACCCCTGGTTTAGATCACAAAAGGCTAGAGATTGTGGTATTTGTGCATTTGACTGGTATAAAGCTGAAGAAATGACACCAAGTTCATGTTTTTTTAATGTATATACATTCATATTTTTCTAAATGAAGACATATTCACATAAAGTGAGAGTCCATAGAAAGCATCAGTAAACAAATAGTTCTACGTCCACACACGCACCCTCATACATCACACACATCACACACGTATTACACGCACACACATACAGTAGATGATCTTCTTACAGGGCCTGGCTGTCTGTAGTCTAACCACAACCTTGCTCCCAGCAGCACTGACCGCAAACCAGTCAACAGAGGCACAGCGGGGCTCATCCTGCATGACACAACGCTCGATAACACTGCACACACCTGCACCGTCGCTGATACCTGCATCCCAGAGACTGCAATACCTGACTATTACAATATTTCTCAGTATGTTAAACTAACAATCGCATAATAAATAAAATTCACCTGAATAATAATACATTGGATACTTTTAGAAATCTCCTATTGGGTAAATTCCAGAATGAAGCTTTAGGCAGTTACCAGTAAAACTTAAGATGGAAAATCTCAACCAAACAACTGTGAGCCATCTGTCTTTACGAAATACCGTAAAAAGCAACCTGTACTGTCCTCAATTTTACCACAGCAATAAAATGTCTGACGCATTGAGAACAACCAACCACCTGATGTTTGCAGCAAATCACAGCAGAACTGTCAAACAAAAGACCTGATGTCTACTTCAGAAANAAAAAAAAAAAAAAAAAACATTTCTTTTGATTATTAATTTCTATTTCAGTAAACCTTGTTATAAAGGAGGCTTATATTCAACTTTGTAATTATGTATAGGCCTACTATTAAATAAAAATAATAATTAGATTTTTGTTTCCATTGTTGTGAAATTATATTGATGATTTACATGTAACTCAGGGCAACTATAGTTGTCTGGGTAGTGCCAGAAGAGCAGCAGACTGATTATGGCAGAATGACAAGGACGAGCAACCTGTTTGTAACTTAACAGCCCCATCTAGTGGTAGAAAGTCAAAGTAAGCCTCACAAAATATTGGGGTAGCTTTTACAATCATGTGGCATTTTTTATTCAATAACCCCATGTTACTTCCTCAAGATGCAAGTATTATTGTCGACCAAAATTGTTAGTAAGTAAAGTAATCCTTTTAAATTCAATTACAAAATATTCCACACACCCTTTTGCCCCCCGTAATCTTTAGCTGACCATAAATATATTTGCTCAATTACAGCTTTACAATATTTTTCTTCTCCATGTAAATTACACTTGTAAATTAACATTTACAAGTGTTAAGGAAACGTGAGCGTAGACCAATCAGAAAGGAAGGGGGAGGGAGCTTGCAAATCAAGCACCTCGCTCTCTCTTTTTCTGACAAACTGCGGACAATCACTTTAATGTTTAGTGGTAGGGGAACCGGAGCACCCGGAGGAAACCGGAGGAAACCCAGAGGAAACCTAGGCTTAAATTTCCCCACTGTGGGATAAATAAATCTCAGAAGAAGTTGTCAACCTGGTGAAAGAAAATATGAACTAATGGTAATTATGGCGATCATTTTGGACTCCTGCTTTCTCTCAGGCTGTCCAAACCACTTTTTGGATATATAAATAAAAACTCGACTTTATTCTTTTCCCAACACACACACACACA
>JAPMNZ010944814.1:0-16291 GCA_029875035.1 Pomatoschistus microps | reverse complement strand
GCCTCCCTCCCTCACGCTGTCCGGCTTGTGCAGTCAGCAGAACAGACTGGTGCTGTGCTGTATTGAGCTGGGAAAAATCAATGACTGCAGAGTAGGAGTAGGTAGAAGCCTCTGTTCTTGGACGTGCTTGCCTGTGTGGAATGATTATGCCTATCTGGGCTGAAGCATCGCAGGCAGCAGTCAGATTTTTACAAGATCTGATGGTGTAGTATATGCAAGCTGATATGGTAAAGGTGGTAATGTATATTGTATAGAGATTTGCTTTGGGTCGCATTATCAAAACTATTATTGAGCACCGCCTTTTTTATTTTATGATACTATTGCTTGGGATGAGATTTGGTAAGGAATTATCTAATTTCCTGATTCCTAAAGGTTGTCAAATGACATTAAAAAAGACACACAGGTCAAAGTGAAGACCTTTATGATTTTTTATCCTCTGCTTGTCCTGCTGCGGTCTGTCTCTCAGCGTCGGACCATGAACACCTACACAAATTGAACTGTTATTTTTCACGAAGAAGGGCAGGAAATTCTATTCAACCAAGGCCATGTGACATTCTTATTATAAAAATCTAGATAATTTTACGATTGGTCAATTAAACATTTTATTCCTTTGTCTGATTCTGCTAGAGTATTACAGTTGGAAATGATGTCTTCATGACATGACTTAATTACTACGCTAGTTATTTCAACTACTTGAAATATAAAGCTTAATTTAATCGGAAACCTAATAGAATGTTGCTTTAGTGCCACACAAATTGGTGATTGCTAATAGATTGAAATGTCTCAAGGTTTTTTATTCTGCTGCCAATTACAAAATGTGAATTGTGTTTTTGTCTCTTAATTCATTCCCAAAAGATTAATACATGCATGTTTTGACTGGTCACGAAGGTCCCTTAAGTGACATTAAAAAAGCACTTTCATTTAATGGCACATTTCCTCCTGTTATTATTTCACTCCTGTTTATAACTCATGATTGAAGTGTCTATTAATGTTGCCGTCTCCTAAAACTTGACTAATCGGCAAAAGTCTAAGAGAATATTTTGTACCGAATATAATATAATATAAACAATACCGACATTTCTCCACTGTGGGACGCATAAAGGTTGTCTTATCTTAACAGACCAGTGACCTTTTGGGCCTCTGCTCATGTTAGACGGGTTCTGGTGTAGAATGTGCTTTTTGTGAGCTGCTATCTCCTGCTGCATCAATGCTTCTGGGGTGGTCACTGCCCCGCACGACATGGGGCCTTGGTGTTGTCAGATGACCCGAGTCTTGTGATGGCTAGGTAGAAAAGGGGGGATGTGGGTCAGCTGACAGCATTGATTACAGGGAAAAGGATTCGGCTATGCTTGCTTAAGAAAGGAATGTCATGCTGTTAGATCTCCCGCTCGCCTCCATCGCATTACCGTCCCAGCTTGCCTCCTGCCTACTCCTGACCCTCTTTTTCAACATTTGTGAACATTAATTGGGTACTAGCCACCGTAACACTTAAGAGACTGGAAAGCAGCTCACAAAACCCTCCCACTGCGACTCTCATGGTTCTGCCACTGATTGTTTTGGTGCTGTCACTGCTTCTCCTGCGTTGGCCACAAAGGCTTGGGCCGGCACACTCACAGGCAAAAGAGAAAAGCCTTAAAAGAAAAAAAAAAAAATTGAGAGGGCAAAGTGAGCAAGGTGGGGGCATGTTGTGTTTTGAATGGGGAGGGGGAGGGGGGTGCTTTCTGAATCAGCGTTCTCCTCCTGTCACTCCCTCTGGGGTTCCTCCATCAGGTCACGTTCCCAAAAATAGCACCGGGCGCCGTTTCAAGTGCAAAAACCGCCGGCTTCGGGGGTTGTAGCCAGCTTGTGCAAGTGTGAGACTTCTATGGGAATAGTTGGCCACCTTCCAGTTAGTACATTCCCCCATCCATGCTCCTCCCCCGCCTCCCGCTCATTTTTCCCTCCTCTGATGTGACTGGCAGATGAGCTTGCATTTCTGAGTGAGCACATGGGCCCCACGTGAGTGGCCCAAGTGTAAACATTCACCTTCCCACAAACATCATGATCGCCGGCTGCCTTCCTGCCTGGCTTTGTGTCACAGCCAAGTCTCACTAACAGCACCACATGGCCCTGGAGTATATGCCCAACACCAATTATTTTAACTGCCTTCTGGGATTGCTTCAAATGACCACCAACTCCTTATAGAAATATTATAAGTATATTTTATATATATGTATATTTTTATATATTACTGATGGCTGGGTTGTATGCCATCTCAATTTGAATTCCCCACTTTAGAAGATTACGATCATAATTGCTGTTGTTTGCCTCAAACTATGCAGGAGAGCAGAATATAGGGGAACCCTGCAAAGAAACTTTATTATGATCACTTTTTTTTTACAAAAGAATTTTTTAAAGCTGCTAAAATCTATTTAATTAAAAGGTAGTACTTTTCACAAAAGTATACCTGTTCCATTTGTGTGTGTAAAAAAATAACCTTTTCCCAATGTACAGAATTTAAAGTGAAATGGATACTGTTTTACCACAAATGGTCATTTTCACATAATAATTGTTATTTTTTAAATAAGTTCAAATGTGCTAAAAGAGTGCATTGGTTTTTCATCAAACCGTTTGTTGTCGTTTCAGGACCTGTCTGGCTCCATTGATGATCTGCCTACTGGGACAGAAGGGGCCTTGAGCCCTGGTGTTAGCACTTCAGGTGTGTCCAGCAGTCAAGGCGAGCAGAGTAACCCTGCCCAGTCGCCTTTCTCTCCACACACTTCACCTCACCTGTCAGGGATCCGTGGCCCGTCACCATCTCCAGTGGGCTCCCCTGCAAGTGTCACCCCCTCCCGCACAGGACCACTGTCTCCCGCTGCTGTACCAGGTAAACCTCACACAGGTCCCTGTCCGTATGTACCTCTGCCTCAAGGAAGATAAGATAAGATAAGAGTTCCTATTTGTCCCACAGTGGGGAAATTTCGATGTTGCAGTCACAGACGGGACAGTAGTAAAAGCACACAGGGAGCACACAAAATAAACAAAAAAGTGGTAGCTGGAGTGAGGGGTACAATGAACAAGACTTAAACTTAGGCTGTTTTTCAAATCAGAGACATTTTAAGGAACATTTAGTATCTCTGCCTCGCCTCCCAGAGCAGGAGGCTTTGGGCTCTGACTGTTGCAGTGGCCATCGATGGCTGCTCAAAGAAACACTTTGATGGCTTACACAGTAACATCCAAACAGACAGAATTTATTTGTTTCACGCTGGAGTTTTTAGGAAACTTGTAACAGCACGAGTTTGAGCGCTTAAGAATCTGTAGCTAAAATCATGTCATATTTTTTGCAGGCAGAGTAGTAATCTCATTACTTTTGAAGAAGTCATCAACAATCTGTTATCTCATCTCAGCAATCCTTGCCAGAGTTTAAAGACACTTTCAGTAAACCTTGGAAATCGGACAAGGAACAAAATATTATGGTCAAGATCCAGATATCCTCTACTAGTGATTTATTTTGTTTTGGAACTGTACTGTTTAGAACTGTAGCTACAGTAGTTACCATCACTGTATGGACAGAATGAATGATGCCATGTTAAGCGTCCTTGACTGTCCCAGTATGGTTATAAGATCTTTATTATTTACGCACATGCTTATCAAAAACAACACTAGCAGAATCACTTGGAAAACATGTCTACTTGTTTGGAGTTGTGCAGCGGACCAGGTTAAAACACAGTTGCCAAAAAGATTTTAAGCAAAACAAAGATGGTCGTTGTAATGTAAAGTGTTTGTTCTGCAGGTAATCAGATGCCTCCCCGACCCCCCAGTGTCCAGTCAGAAAACATGATGCACTCGTCCATGAACCAGTCCGGGATGGGCCAGGACAGAGGTAAGTCTCAGCTGAAGTGTCCTGTTCACTAATGGGCCTCAAACACAGACAGAGGAATGAGAGCCATAGCCTCAGGAGATCTTGTTACGGTGTTTACTTTTTACTACATTCCTCCATGTAAACAGACTGGATCTTTAAGCAAGACTGTGGGTCAGACGGGGAGATCAGACTTGTGTCACAGTGTTGGTTCACACTGGGTCATGCTGTGTTACGCAATGACTGTTTGAATTGGCTTTCACAGACATGTTTGTAACATTTCCTCTTTTTCTACCTAGTGTATATGCGCAACCCCAATATGCCGCCTTATGGTTCACCTGGACAACCTGGCTCTGCCTTATCTCCACGCCAGTCTTCAGGAGGCCAGATGCATGCTGGGATGGGACCCTACCCTCAAAACAATTCTATGGGCAACTATGGGCCACAAAGTGGCCAGTATGGTCCGCAAGGTATAAATTGTAATCCAAATTGTATTGTAATTGTATCATTGTGTACAATAAATTTGATTGAAATATCTTGTATTTATATTAGAACATAATGTACAATATTTGATGTTTCTTTCTTTTCATTGGCAGGTTATCCCCGGCAGCCAGGCTACACAGGGATGCAGAATGCCAACTATCCCAGTGGTCCTGGCATAAGCAGCTCCATGAACCCCATGTCTGGTCAGGGCACTGGGCCTCCTTATGGAGGAATGCCACCTGGGAGAATGCCCCCGGGGCAGATGGGTGCTCGGCCCTATGGTCCTGGGATGGGCTCCAACATAGCCAATATGCCCCCGCAGATGGGCTCTGGGATGTGTCCGCCTCCAGGCATGAACAGGAAAGAGGGTGGACCCGCCATGCACCACGGACCCTCCAACTCCATACACACCAGGTACATACCAAGAGCGCAATCTCAGGCCCCACGTCACATGAAGGCTTTTATATCTTTTAGTTGGAGCAGCTGTTAGGTCTGTAGATTTGTGACTGCAAAAATACTCATTGTTAAATGTTTTTATGGTTGGGACAAACTAGATGTCAAGAGATCAGAGAAAGTAAACCTGCAGTGAGCCACAATGAAACGGAGAGCGTCCTTTTGGAGCTCTGTGTAGTGCTAAATTGTAACTGGGCCATTAATGTATACACTTTTCCTATTTAAGTGCACAATGTATGACTAACATCACTACTATCTCCCAGACCACCAGGCTACCCCAACATGTCACAGGGCATGATGGGAGCGGGCGCCGGTTATGGGCCTGGGATGAACAGTATGCATGGAATGATGAACCAGGGAGGTCCAGGACCATACCCAATGGGAGCAAATATGCCCAACAACACTCCTGGTAATGTTTGTCTTCATAAAACCACCGTTGATTTATACTCTGCCTTTTAACAATGACATTTCACTTTTCATCTCTTACTCAGGAATGCCTCCTACTTCAGAGTTTGGTATGGACAAAATGAACCAAGCTCCAAAAATGAACAACAAAGTAGATGGGACTCCAAAATCTGAATCCAAAAAGGTAAGTCTTTATTATTTAGCTGTTATTAGCTGTAACTTTTTTAATGGCGAATGTTCATAATTGTGTCCTTTTTTCTTTTTTTTATAGAAGTCGAGCTCTTCCACTATCACTAATGAAAAGATCACTCGGCTGTATGAGCTTGGCCCGGAACCAGACAGAAAGATGTGGGTTGACCGATACCTGGCCTTTTCTGAGGAGAAGGCTTTAGGCATGAACAACTTACCCGCTGTTGGACGCAAGCCTCTGGACCTCTTCCGACTCTATGTGTCTGTGAAGGAGATCGGTGGACTAACACAGGTAGACCACTTCGTAATGTCAAACCCATATTACTTATGTATCGCTCTTTGTAATTTAGATCTAAGCTTCTTCTATGTCTTCCTTATTTTGCCATCAGGTCAACAAGAACAAGAAGTGGCGAGAGTTGGCAACTAACCTAAACGTGGGCACATCCAGCAGCGCCGCCAGTTCACTGAAGAAACAGTACATCCAGTGTTTGTATGCCTTCGAGTGCAAGATCGAGCGAGGAGAGGACCCACCCCCTGACTTTTTCAACACGGACAATAAAAAGAACCAGCCCAAGATCCAGCCTCCCAGTCCAGGTGAGCTTTGACATACACTGCTGCTTTACATTGAATTACTCTCCTTTCTCTCCACTGGGAAGACATCACATAACTATAAAGTATTAAGTTTTATTGTATCCTATTAATTGCATGAAAGGCCATTCTAGAAGCTCCCGTTTATCACGTTGGACGCTGCCTCCCTGGTTATCGGCAGAGTAGTAAACGGGCCATGCACAACTGTATTTCACAATGGAGTGTGAGGCTTGCCCTGGACACCCCCTTTCTTTGGGGAATACTCCGTGGCATTTGCACATGACATAACAAAAAGGCTCTCTGGCTCCATGAGCGTGCCGAATCCTTCAATGGACAAAGTGTGCGGCACAGGGCAAGTGGAGAGGCTGTGTGGATAATACTTTGCATAGTGAAAGATGCTTAACTTCACATTAGTAAGGTGATTTTATTGGTGTGGAATGTTCCTATTATTATTCTGATCCATTTGTTCAAGGTCAAGTGGTCTGTTGCTGTGAAACTGAAAATGTATCATCTATTAGTAGTAAATACAGATCTACAGAAAGGGTTTCTCACTGAACACGATAAAGAACAAACTTTGTATTCATCTGATTTGGCTAATGGTGTAACTATCACATTAGTGTTTTAAAATTTCCTTGAGCGAAGAAATGCATTGCACGCTTATTCTGAAACGTGCCAATATTGCGTTAAAAGTGTATAGATATCTCAAGTTAATCACATTGTTGTTGTTCAGGCATAAACCTTAATAAATCTTAATTTAATCTTGTGTGCCTAGGTCAACTGTAATTTTCCATTGAGGTTTTGGTCAGGATAGGAATTTTGTCAACAATTAACACCATTGACCCAGGATTAGTAACGGGAAGGTACTATTCACTGCTCTCCGATATTGGCCAGGGTCTAACCCTTGTGGAGGTTGTTTGGGAGTTTCCTCTGTCATCTGTGACTGTTGCCAAAAGCCAGCCACACCAGGAGTGACCACGTGCTGCTGCTCTGGCCTCAGCCCAGACTCGGTAGACCAGCTGGGGGCACTGACTCAGCACAAGGGGATGTTACACGAGGCGTTGGGTGCTTGTCAGCTGTCATCTAGTTGGCAGAGCAAGGAAAGTCATCGAGGGCTGGTTTGGCGATAGCTCTGCTCCATCATTGTGGTGTCCACTGGTGCCTAAACGTTATCTGCAAAAGGCAATGCTTTCTTGAGTTGTGTTCCGAAGCCAGAAATTAAAAGCTGATGTTGGTGTTTGTGGTTTTGTACAATTTTAGCAGCTGATGTGTTAAGACTTTAAATGTTGCATTTCTTCCTCATGGTTTTTTAAGAGTGCTCACCTCCTTAAATTTGCTTTATGGTAATTTAATATGAATAGTATACACACGTTTTGAGTTTGTTCACAAAAAATAAAGGGTAATGCCTCCAGTTCGGCCTGGTCCAACTTGTGTACCTCAGTCAGGCTACAGCACCGTGCACCACCCTCTTTAAGCCATAGTCCACCTGTCTGTGAGTAAAACACCACAACATCGTCATGTTTGAGAAATTTGAGCTCGTTTCATCCAATGTGAGATGAAATCTACAGACATGATGGAGGCCCAGTGAGTTTTAAAATATTTTATTAATATTATTATCGAGATCCTTTTAGACAATTAAAGATGTAATATCACTAATTATGAGGTTGTTGTGGGTAGATCTCATTCTGCTGTGACTTGGACCACTTTGTTTATTGCCGTCTGCTCAAAGTTGGTAGAACGTGTGTGCAAAAGTCACGTGACTCTCTCCTCCTGACTCTTTCGATCATACTATTTTCTTCGCCCTCATGAGACACCCCCTCCCTTTCCCACATCTTTGCAGGGAAATCCCTGCCCGGGGGAGGGGGAGGGGCCTGTGTGTGTGTGTCGGAGTGCTACAGTGGCTGATGTGTGAAAATGTGAATAAGTGTGACCTGCCGGTGACCCTGTGTGTGCCAGTTTAATGAATGGGAACCTGTGAGTCATCAAATCTGCCTAATAGTGTCAAGTCCCTGGCTTAAGTTAATGATGAGCAACCAAAACAAAGTCATGTGTGCACACATCACTACGTCAGTAATCTGTCAGAGCCGGCTTCAGAGCATTGTTTCCTGGAGAGCCCATTTTTGAGGAATGATGGAACCTAGTGTTTGGCAGGGGGAGCGGAGCGTGGGATTGGGATAGAATAAAGGCTTCTTTTTTTTGCTGGCTGTGCACACCAAAACCAAGTTGCATTAACACAAACCCTACTTTACTGCTGTCACAGCAATCCGGAATTTGTAAATGGAATTTTGCAATCCCAAAAGCAGCATGTTTTTATAAAACCTCCAGTGGCACTGGGTCTATCTTTAAGGCCCCACATGTACCCTTCGATCAACCGTCAGCTCTCCCCTTCATTTCTACACCAACTGAGATGACTGAGTTTCTTGGATGTGTGATTGTGTTGACTTGTCTGGTGCTTTCGACTTGAACGTCGCAGTTTATGATTGTATGATGATTTCAGAAGCGTAGGGTGCATAGCGTCATATCATTAGTCTATTATGTAGTGAGCAGTAATTAGCCAAACCATTCTTTCTGTTGTACTCAAAAAGTGGTAACGTATTTTGCAGCTGGCTCTGGATCACTTCAAGGTCCTCAGACCCCTCAGTCTAACAGTAGCTCCATGGCAGAAGGAGGAGACTTGAAGCCCCCCACCCCAGCTTCAACACCACACTCGCAAATGCCCCCCATGCCCGGTGCAAGGTAGGTGCTTTTCATTCACACCCTCAATGACTTATTAAGTATATGTTCCTTTCGTCATTTCATATCATACTGAAGATACAGGTTATATATTAATAACCTGTATATATGAATAACAAAATCTCTTTTTTTGTAGAAGTAGTGTTAATCTTCAGGATCCTTTCGCTGATGGTGGAGATCCTGCATTTGCAAGAAGAACCCCCAATTCTCAGGGCTACCAGCCTGGACCAGAAATAATGAACCGGATGGGTCCCTATGACTCCAAAGACCCCTTTGGTGGCATGAGGAAAGGTAAGCTCTGTCACTTTTGTAATAAGCTGATGTTTTAGTGGCCACTTCTCATAGTGTTTCGTGTGCAGCTGGAGAGCAGTTCATGCAGCCGGGCCCCAACAGTGGGATGGGAGAGCAGTATAATCGGGGCCCTCCTGGACCTATGGGGAACATGCAGATGAGCCAGAGGCAGCAGTATCCTTATGGATATGAACGAAGGTATAACATAGTGTTGCATGCCTGTGGAGGTTCATAATACATGTCCAGCAGTATAATGACATGTTCTGGTTCTGCAGACAAGAGCCTGGGATGGGCCCTGACGGCGGCCTGGTGGGGCCTGGTGCTCCACAATCCAACATGATGCCTTCTGGAGCCGATGCAGGGATGTACTCTCCCAGCCGCCCCCCACCACAGCAGAGGTGCTTTTTGTTATTTTTGTCTTAATATTTATATCTATATTGATGGATTGATAGATTTGTGTATATAATGTAATATAATATGGATGTGTTGAAAATGTGCTTGTTTTAATATTGCTCATGTTTGTTAGGCATGAGTCCTATGGCAACCAGTACAGTGGACAAGGAGCGCCCCCTGGTGGCCCATATACAAATCCACAGCCAGGAATTTATCCTCAGCAGCAACCGGTGAGAACATAATGTTCAGTGGAAACGGTACAACTTAACATCAGATCTTTTTTAAATCTAAGCATTTTAGATGTAATATTTTTATTAGCAATTTATGATAATTTGTTAGAGAAGATGGTTTCCTTACTCTGGAATTGACCTCATTTCAAAGAGTGTTAAATACTTATGTTGCAGACTATAGGTTTCATTTATATGTTGTGTTTCTAATTTTCAGAACTACAAGCGTCCTGTGGACGGAGGCTATGGTCCTCCTGCCAAACGTCATGAGGGCGAGATGTACAATGTTCCATACAGCGGTCCGCAGCAGCCAGGGCCCCAGCCTTCAGGGCCACAGGGTCAGCAGGACATGTACAACCAGTATAACACATACCCAGGGGGCGAGCGCAGGCCGCCTGGACCACAGAACCAGTTTCCCTTCCCTTTTAACAGGGACAGAGGTCCAACTTCGGCAGGGCCCAACTCCCAGTCACCCATGGCCCCTCAGATGATGGCCAACACGATGCCTTCTGGCCCTGATGGCCCCCAGGGGCCTATGTGGCAGGGACGCAATGAGATGGGCTATTCAAACTTCCCTAATAGGCAGGGGCCCCCTGTCCCGGGTCAAGGTCCCGGCTTCCACGGCATGAACCGATCTGAAGACATGATGTCTTCAGACCAGCGCATGAACCATGAAGGCCAGTGGCCTGGCCACATGAACCAACGACAGCCCCCATTTGGTCCTGGAGGCTCCGGGCCACCCATGTCCCGGCCGTTGCCTTCCACATACCAGACCTCTCAGAATCACATTTCTCAGGTGTCCAGCCCCACCCCCATGCCTCGTCCCATGGAAAGCAGGACTTCCCCCAGCAAGTCCCCGTACATGCACCCGGGCGTCAAAGTGCACAAGGCTGGTCCCCCGGTTCCTGCGTCCCACATCGGACAAACCCCTGTGCAGCAGCCCCTCATCCGGAGAGACGTGGCCTTTCCCCCAGGCTCCGTGGAGGCTTCGCAACCCCACCTGAAGCCCCGCAAGAGGCTGACTATGAAAGATATTGGTAAACATTCCTCATACACTCTCCAGTTTCGAGATTCAATCTCAATTTTACATTTGTTTTATAATAATTTTATAACACTTTTTCTTTTCTTTTTTATCTACCCAATCTTCTCTCGAACCCTTACATAAATGTTTGCTTTTTAAGAATCCAAAATAATGAAACATAAACAAACTCACTGTAAAGTATTAATGTATTCTTGATACAAGTCTTAAAAACTAAGCTTAAGCCAAAGTGATGGTGTTGGGGGGAAATTCATCAAATCCACAAACTGCTTGTTAAATGTTTTTAAATTGTTGCAGTAAAGTGTGTCAATAACTGTTTGGTAGATTAAATAATTTGAATACACGTTTATGTAAAAAGTAGTTTTAGTTTAAATCTCACATGTGGTGTTTCGTTAGGAACTCCAGAAGCCTGGAGGGTCATGATGTCCCTGAAGTCTGGTCTTCTGGCTGAGAGCACTTGGGCCTTGGACACCATTAACATCCTGTTGTATGATGATGGCAGCATTTCCACTTTCAACCTGTGTGGTGTAAGTTGTGCTTTTGTGTCATGCTGTTGATGGATCATATGTTGTTGGAGTTTGTGTTGTGACTGTGTTCTGTTGTTCACAGCTTCCTGGCTTCTTGGAGTTGGTTGTGGAGTACTTCAGACGATGCCTCATTGAGATCTTTGGCATTCTAAAGGAGTATGAAGTGGGAGACCCGGGCCAGCGCGTCCTTCTAGACCCGTTTGCTGAGGATCAAGAATCTGATGACTATATCCCAATGCCCGAGGGAGGAGATATAGACACGGATGAGGAAGAGGAAGAGGAGGAGGAAGAGGAGGAGAAGGTGCGACCAGTCGTTCATGTGAAGGAGGAAGTCCACACGCCCCTTGGCAAGTCTGCAGAGGACCAAGAAGACCACAAGGAAATGGAGTCTCCTGTTAAAGAACCCTTAAGTTCTACCTCAGGGTCTCAGGACCCCACTGTCCATCTGGAGAAGCCAAGACAGGCCAGCAAATTTGACAAATTGCCCATCAAGGTAATTCGAAAGAAGAACCCTTTTATGACAAAGCATGCATCCAAGCTGAAGCAGCTGCAGAGCTTTGACAGCGGACTTGTACACTGGAGCATTGGGGGAGGGGACACTACGGAACACATCCAGACCCACTTTGAGAGCCGCGTGGACCTTTTCAAACATTGCAGGCGCACAGCAGCCTCCGAGGCCCGAAAGAAAGTCACTGTACCTCAGGCAGCGGTGGAGACACCTGACCCAGCCAAGCCCATCAGTGAAGGGTCTCCACAGCCCCCTCAGTCCAACCACACAGAGCAGAGCTCCCTTCCCATTGGAGCACCCGTCACCGCCACCATCGACGACGTTCTGTCTGCTCGTCCTGGCTCCGTCACAGAAGAGGTGGTGCGTGGTGGAGTGGAGGAGCAGAAAGAGAATGGAAAGTACCTGTTCAGCATAAACCCAGAGCTCCAGAGCCGGCGGAATGTCAAAATCCTGGAGGACGAGCCTCACAGTAAAGATGAAACTCCTCTCTGCACACTGTCTGACTGGCAGGACTCTCTGTCCCGCCGCTGCATCTGTGTGTCCAACATCATTCGCAGCCTGTCCTTTGTACCGGGCAACGACCAGGAGATGTCCAAACATCCAGGACTGCTGCTGCTGTTGGGTCGACTGGTCCTCCTCCACCACCGGCACCCTGAGAGGAAGCAGGCCCCCGTCACCTACGAGAAGGAGGACGACGTGGACGAGGGCGTGAGCTGTGAGCGGGACGAGTGGTGGTGGGACTGTCTGGAGGTGCTGAGGGAGAATTGCCTGGTCACATTAGCAAACATTTCAGGTCAGCTGGACCTGTCCATCTACTCTGAGAGCATATGTCTGCCGCTACTCGATGGCCTGCTCCACTGGGCTGTGTGCCCCTCTGCCGAGGCCCTGGACCCCTTCCCAACACTTGGACCACATGGCTCCCTCTCCCCTCAGAGACTGGTTCTCGAGACCCTCAGCAAGCTGAGCATCCAGGACAACAATGTGGACCTGATTCTGGCCACGCCCCCCTTCAGCCGCCTGGAGAAGCTGTACGGCTCACTGGTACGTCTGGTGGGAGAGCGGAAGGTGGCCGTGTGCAGAGAAATGGCGGTGGTGCTGCTGGCGAACCTGGCGCAGGGTGACAGCTTGGCGGCCCGGGCCATAGCTGTTCAGAAAGGCAGTGTGGGGAACCTGCTGGGCTTCCTGGAGGACAGTCTGGCAGCCACTCAGTACCAGCAGAGCCAGAGCTCCCTGCTGCAGATGCAGCACCACTTTGAACCCACCAGTGTGGACATGATGCGGCGGGCGGCCCGCGCCCTGCACGCTCTCGCCAAAGTGGAGGAGAACCACTCAGAGTTCACTCTGTATGAGTCGAGGCTACTGGACATCTCTGTTTCGCCTCTTATGAACTCTCTGGTGTCCCAGGTCATCTGTGATGTACTGTTTCTGATCGGCCAGTCATGACAGCCGGGGGACAGTGTCTGCCCTTCTGTACCCCTACTACACCCACTTTTTGTGTGAGTGAGTGCCTGTGAGTGTGGCTGAGCACTAAAACTGAGTCTGGCTGTCCTTTTATTTTTAATTTATGCAAAATCACCTCGGATTCCACTTTCTTTGCCCCTGCTTCTCACTAAAGGAAGGAATATGATGAAGTAGCTGTGGATTATCAGATAGATGCTGGCACAGAAGAGCAGACTGGGACCCAGACGTAGGACAGAGTGCATCGCTCCGCAGAAAGAACTTGTTTTTTAATTAAAAGAAAAATCTCCAGAAAAAGAAACTGTAACCAAAGTTGCTGTCTCGTTTACAGTGAGTTTGGGGGATCCATGTGTTCACCTCTTCCTTTGGGGTCTGTAGGAAGAAGGGTGCGTGAACTTGACAATATTCTGGTTCATGTTTGGAGGCTACATAGACTCAGACTGTGGTTTGGTATAGTTGCTGTAACTTTGGATGCTATATACACCCCACAGGAACCACATTATTGGCTGTGAACAGATGACTGTCATGGGAGGCCTGTGCAGTAGATTGTAGAACTTTTTTCTGTACTGTACACCTTAAACTGTAAACATACTGTAATAATACTGTTTCACACTGAGATACGCTGGCTTGGCAGCAAACTGTAGTTTTTAAACAGTTTTAGTTCACGTCAAGAGAGAAAACGGCTTTCCCCCAAAAGTATGGTGAACCTACAACACCCCGACCTCTTGTCCCTTGATTGTATGACTTGACCCTTATATTAAAGTCACCTCTCTAGGACTGGTCCTCAGCTCTAGATGCAGTCCAAGCTGCAGTGTATATATGATGTTGTACATTACACTTCTTTCTCATCTTCTGTTGCTCTTCACCATTTTTAACAATGACGAGTTTCCCTGCATCACTCGGCCATGGGACTGCCCTGCCCTGCTCCTCAGGCTGGTGCTGTAGGAGAGTGGTGTCCAGCTGCTGACCAACACCACAAACACATACAGTTTGAGTTAGTCTTCAGTCTGGGTGTAGGTTGTAATATTCAATCATGTCTGCGGTTCCATTTGAGCTCTCAGAAAGACAAGCTAGACCTCGATGAAGAAAACATTTTTTTTTTTCCTTTCCAGTGATGCGGATTCTGCAAATTTGTATTTCAGATGTAGCTAAAACTTGATGTAAATTCCTCCTTTTTCCTTTTTTGCTTAATGAATATCATTTATTCAGTATGAAAATCTTTATACTATATGTTCCACGTGTTAAGAATAAATGTACATTAAATCTTGGTAAGACGTTTGCTGTGGATTTATTCTTTGACTTGGGCTGAACAGACTATTTTTCATGTGCACTATAGTTGGGGGTCACCGGACAAGCTTTCACAGAGATGTATTATGAGATTAGATAAATTGGCACAAAGAATAACTTGGATTACATTTAGCAAGTTTTCATACTTCAGATTCTTGTTGCATTCTTAATTGGGGGTTGTGTAGTGAGTGAATAGTTAATTTGCAAAAACAGATCATTGACAATACTTGAGAGGCTTACAATTTTCTCTTTACCAAATCATTTTGTGAAGCCATACAAAAAGTTCACCCCCTTATTGAGCAAATGTGTCAAGTTTTAGATGTTATTTCTCTAATTTCAATAAACGTTTTGACTTTCTAGTAGTGGCACATAAATCTTGTGATCAGCTCAGATCACAAGATAAACATTAGCGATTGGAAATCTGTAGTAAGGTGGTAATTCAAACTACACTCCAGAATTTAGGGGTACATGTTTTTTCAAGGTCACTGTATAATGCAATACATTCTGATCTCTTAAAGGTCACCTAATATGGCCTAGATGTAAACCTTTACTTTGACCTAAGCTTTAGTGATTTTCTACACTAAACTTGATATAAAATGACATTTGATTGTGAAATGTGCCTAGCAATGCCAATTTAAGTTAGTCCATATACTATTGAGGGAAATATAAATTGCACTTAATGGGCAATTGAATTTGGGCCAAAGCTCACTGTGCGTGCCCTTATCAAATTTCAATGAGTGATACCTTGAACACAGGCTGACTAACTTCCCAGCCAAGCCCCCCCTTTGTACAGTCCTTGAGGTTTACAAGCTTCAGATTTAAGACAAAGCATTAGCAGCCACACCTGTTAGTTCACAATACTCACATGGGCCTTGAGATTAGAATGTCTTAATGAGTTAAAACAAAATTGCATAGTGTACAATTAAACTTTGAGTAGGAAGCATGCAAATTGTATTTAAATTTAAACTAATCCGTGTTATTCTGAATACAAGTCCAGGTATGATTTACTGGAATAGTTTTTAAGGGTCAGTAAAGTAAACTCTTTGAAAGCAAGACATTGTAACAGTAAATGTTATGTACCAATTCATCCCTGGAGTATTTGCATGGGAACAGGTACATGTTAAATCACGTGCAAGAATCCAGAAAATTCTCATTTAAGACTGACAAAACATTTGACAGTCTGCTATTCTTGAAAACAATTTTAACCTCAATTTGTAGCGTACATGTTACCAAGTAGCGTTTTAAAACAGTAACAGGAATCACAAGTCAAGTTTGAAGTTCAAGCAGCAAAACGTTTATTAAAAATGTACAAATTGATAGAACAGTTCTAGTTTATCAGGCCCTTAAGATTTCAATGACTCTTGGCTCAAAGTGCAAGTGACTCCAAAGAGTTCATAAAAAGAATCTTCCAACACAGTACACTTTCTTCACAATGTTTGCTCAAAGACATCTGCCCCTGAAAATGAAGAAGAATTATATTTACAACGAAAAACACAAGATGAGCTTTAAACGTCTTAGTCACCAGTTAGCTGTTTGGACTGTATCCTGATCCACTTGCTGCTCTTGTGAACGCTGGGCTTCCGTGGCTTGAGAGTCTGGGCGTGGCGAGGGGGAAACGTGTACCTTCTCACTTGGGGTAGAGTAGATGGCCTCACTGCAGGCCTCGTGGGGGTGGTAGTTCGTGCCACAGGCTTCTCATCCCCCAGACGTTTAATTGGATAACCACCGAACTGCTGTGGGATGTAGTGGACGATGACAGGGGCATAGCGCAGTCCTTGGCCTGGTCCACTCTGCTGCTCAGGCGCCAGTTTCACCCCGGCAGCGAGTGAAACTAGATGAGGCTGGGGGAAACCAAACTTCCAGGGCATTGGAAGC
>JAPMNZ010944809.1:0-10627 GCA_029875035.1 Pomatoschistus microps | reverse complement strand
GATGTTGAGAATTGTGTTTGTGTTTGGCCACAGAGAATTTGAGCCTTTGCAAAAAATTAGAATACTTGGATGTGTTTTTGAAATGGAAGTAAGTCTGGTCTATCCCCATTCCCACTGCTGCGTGATTTTACAGGGGAGTGCACGTAGTAGTAGTTACTTTCTCAGTCCAAAGGATAATAATGATAATAAATAATCCTAATAAATATAATGCACAAGAATGTGTTACAATATTATAATAATATTCAAAGCGTTTTATACAGTTTTAAACAGTTTTGCAGTTGACATTTTAATTCTATAGGTAAAAAACAGCTGTGTATAGACCAGAACTCCCATTTGTCGACAGGGAGTTGTGTATTTGTATTCTCTTTATATGCTTTCTCAAATCTTACAAATTTGATTTTAAAACATACAGAAATACAGAAATTCAATTAGCTACGTTGCCAACACCGTGGATCGCCGGTGCGTATATATTATATAAACCCATCATTTGCATAGTTTCCCATTCATGCAAACGTGCACTCCCCTGTAAAATCACGCAGCAGTGGGAATGGGGATAGACCAGACTTACTTCCATTTCAAAAACACATCCAAGTATTCTCATTTTTTGCAAAGGCTCAAATTCTCTGTGGCCAAACACAAACACAATTCTCAACATCCTACATGCATTCACTCACCATCCACATGTTTTCCTGGTATCCCTTTCAAACAAGTCTCAACAAAAACAGTTGAAAAAACCTTCTTTCCTTCTTTTTTGCTTTCTTCTTGCCATGACAGGCCCTACAACCTGGCGCAACCCTTCTTCTCCGGCTAATCCGCGTTGAGTTTCCTGGCATCTGTAACTTTTGTTTACATGGGATCCCATCGCTTTTGTGTGCACGTAGATCCACGTTTTCAAATGTTTACAGTGTTTTGCTATGATAGTCCTAGTCAAGCATGCGAGATATGCAGGTGTATAGAAGCAGCATGTCTGTGCACGTGTGACTACTAGGACCTCTCCCCGTTTTTCCATTGCAGCTAAGAAAAACATAAACACAAGGGGAATAGATTGATGAGTGTTGAAGCGCTGTTATATAAGCCAAAGGTATTCAGCCGAGGGAGGTTGGCACAACAACTGTATGTGAGAGAGATGTCTTGCCGCGGCCCAGTGTGCGTACACCTGGCGTGTTGCAACACGCCGCATTGGCTCCTGAATGCGCTCACATGGGAGTTTGTATAGAGAGGAGTATTTCAAATATGTCAGACCAAAACACACATGCTCCCCGGCAGCCGCTGTGACAGATAGCTCCTGCCATTATGTGATTCCGCAATATTATGGTAGTATAAAAGGGGGTGCTTTGTCACAGGTGTAGAGCGTTGGAGTAAAACAGTAAAGCAGGTTCATTGGATGGTGTTATGGTAGATTTTCTTCAATAAAAACATCAATTCAGCTTCTGACGCTTATTCCATTTATTGGTCATGGGTTATTGAAGTCTATCCTTGCAAATAGAGGCCTCGGGAAGGGATTAACTATTCATTAGTCAGTATATTGCAAGGCTAAAACAGCAGTGGACAGAAAGTAGAAAAGCGTGAACAAGTAGAGCTAGGTGCAAGCTTTTACCATCTCTATTTTACTATTTAACCACAGCATTTATTATGAGCAGACAACGCTGGTGAATGTCAAGGAGGTAAACTGGTGCATTAGTTGGTTGGTTTGACTCCCGCGTTGACCCATGGCAGGAGGTTAATAGGTCTTATAAGCTGAAGACAAAAAAATAATCGACCTTTTTGCTCTTCTCTAAATATCCATAATGCAAAACACTGTCATGGAGTCCATGGCAATGCATAATCCATTGTTAACACATAGGCCTACCTTTTAAAGGGATAATGCATACCTGTCCTTGCCGTTGGTCCTTCTTATTGTTGTTTTACCATGAGTGACAAAACTCAGCATGTTCAAAAAGAAACACAATCTTAGATGTGCAAGCAGCAGCATTGCACTCCTGGTTAGTATGATTTTATTGGAGGAATGCTTTTTTTATTCATTTCTAATAAATATTGAAAACCTTACTCTGAATTTGAATACATCACCAAGAGGAAAGGAAGCAGCTCATCACCAGCGGCTACACCACCTCTGCTGTTGTGAACTGAAGGACTGTTTTACTTTATTACTACTGTGAGTAACTTTTAGAATTATTTATTTATGTATTTGTATGGATGGATGTGTTTTTGCTGCTGGACATGTATATCTCCTATGGGGGAACAATAAAGTATCTATCTATCTATATACTTAAACAAACCAAACTAGATAACAAAATATCTGATTGTACCACTGGATTTAAGAAATAAGGTGTACTCATCTTATTTTATCATGGGCAGTATTGGGTTCCGCGTCATTTTGTGAGATTCTTGGCATTACCTAGTCTCAGCAGAGACCAATCTGATGTTAAATTCTGCTGCCAACCCAAAAAGAGACCCGTCAGCACCTTACAACTTCTTAATTGTTGTCATTGTTGTTTAATCGTGATACTCGAGTTGCTGACAGTGACAAACTTAAAGCCAAAGTTAATCCATGTGACTTACAGGAAAGCATCTGTGAGGTATAGAGACGTCTGTTCTGTTTAATTGCACTTCACAAGTTGGAGAAACAAGTTTATTTCCCGCTATTATCCAGGCCACCATTTTGAGATCTGTATTACACTTAGACAATGGCAGCATTTCTACCACAGGTGTACCTAAGTTGCCACAAGGCCTTTTTACACTGCTCCTGTGCCAATTAAAGGCACTCGTCAGAAGCTGATGCTGGAGCCGTTGTTAGCGTAATTAGTAGCCACAGGCCAGAGTGCTGTCTCAGAGCACCTCAGCAATGGCAAAAACCAGCTTCATATGAGCAAGTAATCGCAGGTCCAGTCGGCATCAGCAAATCCTCCCAGGAATGTGCCATTACCTAACAGATACGCTTTTTAAGAGATTCCCCTATTTCTGCCTTTCATTTACTGTCTACTAATGATTTGCTGTCAGTCAATAATACTTTAAATGAGGCTCAATGTCGGACCCAAAACATGAAGAGAGATAATGAGAGCCCAAACTAACCATCAAAACTGTAGGTGATTTTCTTTAGGCTGTTTCCCACTGAGACAAAAACACTTTTGCAGAGGAAACACTGGATTTGGTTGTCATGCAACACCATGGAGACAAGCAAGTTGCGCAATCAAGTAAAATTACAGGTTAGATCTATGTTGAGGCAACCCCACAAACAGTCAGGGCACATAAGTATTTTGAGGCCAATTAAAAGAGTTGTTGAGCTCCTGTTTACAGACTTCCAACAAATGTTTCTTTATCTGCTATGTTTTATCTTTTATGTGTTCCTGTTATCTATTATATACGTTTCTAGGCTCCATATTCTGCTTTTTTCACACAATTTGTTTACAAAATCTCTAGTGTCTTAATTCATGTCATTGCAACAATCTAGGGGATTTCTGGAATAACATAATGAATCATTTTTTTTTCCAATTCACCTCTGGGCCATTCCTGAAACTGTAAACATGGTGGTTGCTTGAGCCATTTTGCCAACATGTTTAACTATTTTAACAACCAACCACAAGTTTAGAGGCTTTTGCAAAGCAGTTGGACTGTAAAGTTCTATGAGCAGCCCTCAGCATTCACCAGTCGACATTAAACATTGGTAAATTGTATCAGTTCCTCTCGGTGTAATGCAGATGGTTTGCCAACTATTGAATATTGACCAAAGTGCACAGCTGGCCTGAGGCTGTCCCGGCAGCTTTGAGGAACGGTTAAATTAAGACAACGGAGGAATTAAAAAAGGAAGCGGACACAGTCCTAACATTCAAGCCCAGGCTTTAAACACTCTTTAATTCAGCATATGGCTTGGAAGGTAAGACTTACCAAATGTACTTAGAAATACAACCTTAAGTAAAAAACAAAGATTGTCAGTAGCTGCATGGAGACACTTTTCTGGATCTCTCATCTCTCCTTCTCTATATGTCATAATCATGACATATATTATTATGATGAGTCTGTTCATTTCTATTCACTCATTGTCTAATGGTCTGTTTCATGGTGTGATCAAGGAACCTCAGAACTTGGCGTCTTTTATCTGCACCTGTGGACTGGTCGCCCCCGGCCTGGACTTGTGGACTGCACCCCGTCCCCCGCCTGGGAGCCTGCACTGCACAGCCTCTGGCCTTGTTCTACAGCCGGAGGCCTGTGTCTACGTGGGAGTGGATACCTTTCTAAATGTGATGAGAAACCACATTGTTGGAATAATCAACCACTAAAGTCAGGGCTATACAAAAATAAACTGGAATAAAATTTAATTATCACTTAAATTGCAGGTATCTAATAATGACTTAATTGCAACTTCTAACAAATCTGTTTTGTCATGTTTTTCAACTTTGATGGGTCTTTTTATAAAACATGAGTTTAACAGATCTACATATGTTCCGAGCTCTGGCCTTTCAGGGAAGTAGATGGTGTATTGATGCCTGGCTAAAATCATAATTCATTAAGATTAGGATTTATAGATCCTTCATTCGTCTCAAAGTGGGGAAATTTCTGTTAAAAATATGTACTTACATTCATATATAGAGTTCTATAGAGTTTTAACCTTGATAAAAGTTAGTTATTGTAAAATGTCACCTTCACAATGGAAAGCCTTTGATACACAAGCACAAACTTCCTGGGCATGACCGTTGGATCATTCAAAAGTCCAGTCTTGTTAGTGCCCAGTGGCCTACATGAGTCCATCAGAGAGTTATAAATAGGATGTTAGCGGCCTTCGCCCTTTTCGCCTGTCCTCTCTACACCACTGCTCCCATCACCGGCCCCTGACAAGCTCCTGCACCCCTGTGACAAGCCGCCATTTGGGCCTCTGGATGTTTAAACGTGTACCCGGGCACCAGCTGGCACTCAGACTACTCCATGTGTTCTGTGTACGTCCTTTTGGAAGTGTGCAGCCTGTTTTAAGTCCACGGTCCCTGGAGCAACAAGCGGCATGGAGGAGCGGCGTGCGTGAGGAGGAAAAACCAACAAACACGAAAGGTTACTATCCACATCCACGTCAAATATCAAGGACGCTGTAATTACTGTGTACAGCTGGGGCAAAGGCTATGCCCGCTGACTAGTTACTGCTAGAAGCTTTCAAAGTATATTTGGGATGGCTGACACACTGACAACATTACAAAACTACCAGCACTTTCGGAATAAATGTTGGTTTACCCAACAGAAATGGCAAGATTGAACCCTTTGCTATAAATTGCCAACTCTGAATATCTGTAGTGGGACTTTTTGTGCAAACACATTAAACTTTAGCTCATCATTACAACAGTCTTCTTGTGTCAGTAGTTTTCCACTTGATGTTTTGGTTATCTGAAGGTCAAAGCAAACTTATCTACTCACGAAGCAGCAGATGTTGATGGGAGCTATCATATTTTGCCTTGGTAAAAAACATGTGGACACTGTAAAAACTCAACAACAAAACTTCTGCTGTTAGTCTATCCCAGACCTCTGGATCCTACAACATTTTCTTAAACACCCATTCCTAGACATTTAGCTTCTTGTCTGCTTGGTACAATTGATGTTAAACTATCTACTACGTCTTTGAAACAAAGCAAACCAACAATAGAGCTGGTCAAGGTGGAGAATACATTTGTGCCAAAGTACTTTCACAACGGTGCTGAAATTTAACGCAGAATTTGAAATATGTTGTCTTGATGACAGGTGGCTGTGAACATGGGAAGAAATGTTTAGAAGTGTCGTCAAGAGGGAGTTGAAAGGCAAAGCTCTCAATGTACTGATTAATCTATGTTCCCACCCTTACCTATGCATTTTTGTTCATGATTGTTATGTAAAATCAACCATACAAGCATGAGTGAGGTGCGCAGTCACACAGGCGGGAGCTTGGAATTAAGCTGCTGCTCCATCACAATGAGAGGAGCCAACTGAGGTAACTCATGTAAGCGGGAAAGAGGCAGGTCTTGCTGTAGGAACTGTCTCTCAGCTAGCCTGGTTTGATTCCCCCAGATGAGCAGGACGAAGTATGTATGGATAGCATAATTAAGGCAAGGCAAGGCCTGTTTATTACTATAACATAGTTCATTCTCAAGGCAACTCAAAATGCCTAACATTACAAGATAGAAAATCATCACAGTACATAGAAAACAGTGAAGATTTTCACCTGGTCAGAGTAGAAGCCTGTCTCACATTTTCAGCAAGACTGTTCCAGATTGTAGTTACATTAATCTGAAATGCTGCCTACCCAGTGTAGTTTAAACATCTCTGCTGATACTTTTCAGTTATATTTAAAATATAGTAATACCATGGATAACCAGTCTTTTACCCTTGAGCAGTATACAAAGTAGACCTATAAGTTGCCCTCTATAGAAGAAATATGTGAGTCACACTAATTACCTGTGGTCCCCATGTACTTGCCCCCCTCCCTGTGAACTGGCCCTTGCCTCTTTGCACTGTCTCTCACGGAAATAGATTTCTCTCTGGATTTGATCCCATTGCCACAGAGCAAACACAGCGCCGCCTCTTTACCTTTATCGTCAATGTCACTGGCGCATAATGCAAGAAACCCACACCGTCTCCCTCCATCTCCACCGCGGGTGAATTTATTGCGCAAGGTTAGCCGTGTGTCACAACACGGCAACACGCTCGAAAGAACAGAACGGCTTTAAGGTTAAGAAGTGCGAGGAGACATTCACACATTTTATAAACATCCCCCTGTTACTTGGCGTTGCGTGGGGCCGGTGCACAAAGATGGAGCTCGGGCATCCGTGTGTGAATGTGGGCCGTGTGCGTGGGCACCGAGCCTGGACTGGACGCACACATGCCACTGCTACTATTTCTACTATCGACCACAAACTTCTTCTATCACTGCAGCTTCTATTATTGCGTTGTCAAGCCACAACTCTCAAGTGCTGCCACGATTTGGACAGGTAATGGCTATAAATAGAATGCAGTTGCCGTTGTGGGCCTATAAACTACCCCACTGTGGTGAAATATACGTTTGACAGGCCCAGATGTATATAGTATATTGCATTTTTAGTCCAATTATTATAGTTTTCGCAGATTGTTGTAGATATACATAATTGCTGATATTCTTGTGGTATTGTATAAATGCAAAGGTAAACCAGAAAATACATCATTTCATTTAGGCCAGTCAAGATAATTTCTACAGTGACTTATCGTCCAATAACTGATGGATAAAACAACATATTTCTGTCCCAATATTTTCTGTACATTTTCTTTGCAAAAGTCAGAAGATTTTTGCTACTTTCTATGTAACACGATGAGGTTTGTGCTGTCAGTGGTTCAATATGATTAAATATGACTCCTTTCTGCTGTTTTTTTGTTAAATGTATAAAATGGACGAATGAAGCCTCAGAGACATTCAGAAGTTTGGATAATATCATTTATCGCAATCATTTCCAGAACCAATAAATTGTCTTTCAAAATTAGAGGAGACAGGCCTCTGGACACAGATCTTTTCAATGCAGTTAGAACCATGTGATTTTGGGGGAGGGCTGAAAAGACGTCCTTTGCTTGTATTGATCCCAACAGCTGACTGCTGGAGTACCCATGTCTCTCTTTGTTTCATGAATTCATTGTTTTTCCCTACCGTCTTGTTAAAATAACATTTTGTGAACAAATCAGATTACAGCATGTTGTCATCATCGCATTAGATTTTTTTTTGTGTGTATTTGGTGTAGATAGTGCATATTATTGAACATATATCTCTGGTTTGTCACACTCACAAACACACACACACTATTGTATATGTTTTCTAGTGGTATGAGAAACTGGGGCGCCTGGAGAAAACCCAAGCAGACCCAAGGAAAACATGCAAACTCTGCACTGAAGCAAAAGTTACAGGGAAACACAAGTGCTAACCAGTGTGCTACCCTAATAAACATATATTTGTGAGAACTGATTGGTTGAATGGGGTGGTCATATATATTTCACATAAAAATTGGATCCAAAAATGTGTTAGAGAAAAGTAGCTGTTTCATTACATGCATTTTATGACATGATTTTTCTTGTGGTTTCAAATTTGATACTCCAGATTAAATTTTCCGACCATGATCTCAATGAAATGACAAAATAAAGCGATACCGTTCTAATAGTGAAATGTTCAGGTCTTATGTGGATACATCCCTGACACTTCCCTGTTCAAATGAATGCACATAATATATAATCCAACAGGTCACAACTACCCGAAATACTGTGTAACATCTTGGGGTAATTTCTTCTATCGCTCAAACGTCATTCATCTGAGAAATGCAGTGGGGATAACTCCTCCTTGCTCCATGTTGCGTGTGTCTGACTGAAGCATCGGCACAAGCGACCGCCTCGCGTCTGTGTGGGTGGGCACCGGGCCGCGGCTGCATGTGCCGGCTGGACCAACACGCAGAGTCAACGGGGAGAATTTGATCCCTGATTTGGAAAGCCGAGCGCATTGTTAAATTCCTGGATTAGGCCTGTGTAAAGGGAGGGAATGCTAACTGCGGCGGTCAGCAGGCTCAGGCCGGATCAGCGGACTTATGGAGGCTTGTTTGCCGCGCCTGTCACCGCCCGATAGCGAGGGATGACATGACGCCTGGCTGGGTGGCTGCAGTCCTCTCCGCCACGCACCAGCTCCCCATTGACCCACATATCACACCTATGTACAGAAAGTCCCAAATAACCGTGCTAAAATCTGCCACAGCTGTTAATTAATTCTCACAATAGGTCAGTGGACTGCGGGCGCCGAGGTGCGCGGCTCAAAATACCTCCCGTCCTTCTCTTCAGATGACGGCGTTCACATTTCCTGTCGAATTAGCACTTGGCAAAAATGTTGTCCTGTTACTATACAAACTAAACCCTCGATACCAGAAGAAATACTTGATTCTAATTGTAATAACATAGTGGACAATCTTCTGACTGCTACAGCTGCAATTTTGAATAGTCTTCTTGAAAATGTGAGACAGGTAAAATACAAGTTAAAACAGTTCTGTTTAGATGTGTTGAAGGATTGTATCTTGTGATTGTTTTTTTATTTTAATGCTTTGTATGATAGTTGATAAGTTCTTCAGCTACTGTTCACAAAATATCAACTTTGCTTGTGTATGTAATGTAATGTTGTATCTACTGTACAGCATCTAGTTTTGGTACTGATTATCAGTACATTTGACAACCATACATAGCAGTATTTTACATAACATGTACCTATATGTACAACATATTACTAAGTTACAAAAAGCATGTGGGTTTTTATAGCAGTGTAAAAACTGTATCAAGCAAAAAGGGATTAAAACACTGTAAGCAGGCTTGCATTTTCAAAAAAGCCTGACAAATCTTTGGATTAAAAATGACGCAAAACTTATCAACGTCCATGGAGAAGAAGCACTTCATTATTTATGGATTTATTCAGGTGACTTAACACCTGCAGTAAACTACATGGTGTTGCTTCCATGTGATGTAATTCTTAAAGCTGACGTACCTTACTGTAACTTACTGTAACTTACACTTTGTATGCTTCAACAGAAACAAGGTGAACATCAGACCACAATAGGCTGACGTCATTGGAAACCTTGTTATCTTTTACATGTTAGAAAGAATCCAGTGAGTCAGTATGTGATACTTGGAAATTGTTTTTAGAGTGATAAACAAATGGATTTCAGTTTTTCTCAAAACATTATAATATGACGCTATGTTGTATGTTTTGTAATGCTTTGCTTGGCATTGCAACAACATACATTTCAAATGTATTGAATTGGCCCCATGGTGGCCTAGTGGTGAGCCCTTGGCAGGCGATCCATAGGGTGGTGAAAACTGTTGAGAAGATCTTTGGAGCTCCTCTCCCAGAGATCTTGAGTGTCTGTATCTCCCACTCCCTGCGCCAGTGTCACAACATCATCAGAGACCAATCCCATCCCGCTCACCGACTGTTCCACCTGCTGCCCTCGGGCTGGAGGTACAGGTCACTCCCATAGACTATATTAACGGATGTGGTCACGCCTTTCTCCGTCGTTCTAACTAATAGGCCAAAAATTGGGCTTTCATGGAGTAATTCAAAATGGGGCCTTCAAAGTTTCACAGCAACTAAACTAGACTAAAAAAAATTCACTCCCCTCAGCATTGACACACATGTGGAACGGAGCTTTGGGCCAAGAGCCGACTTACGGACCATCCTGTAAATGTGTATTCGAGAGGTATGAAGATGCTATATGTTAGCATTTGCTAATTCTTGTTCCGGGTCCACTCCCATCGGCCCGGGGTGGTACTGCAAGCATGTCAGCGCACGTCATTTTGACCACTTTTGAGCCGGGACCCGCCCCCACTGGTCACTCCCTGCCCGCCCGAACCAGCCCCCATTATCCTCCACTTTTAAATATCTGCCATAATGCTGCTATGAACTGGTCGTGCATTGTTGCAGCTACATACTCACTTACAACCTGTAACTGTTCTGTTAATCTACCTCTGCCCTGAGCTGTTTACTTCCTGCCAACTTCTGCACTTTGTATGCTCATCACGTTGATGCTCTAAATGTAATTTAGTTGTTTTGTGACAATGACAATACATTATTGAATCTTATGCTTCACACAAAGATGGTCTTGAGTTTGATTTTCTACAAACTTCACTACTA
>JAPMNZ010944803.1:0-10601 GCA_029875035.1 Pomatoschistus microps | reverse complement strand
ACATGGTAACACAAAGCGCTTCACAGTCCACATCACAAATCATGATATAAAACAAACACCAGAATCACAATTAAAACATTAAAAACATTAGAATCACACAAAAGATAAAACCATTAAAACTTTCAATTTACACAAGGATTTTAAAATAAATAAACAGATAAATAACCACAGTGCATTAGAAATGGAGATAAAATCCTTCAGTTGTATGCACAGGCAAACAGAACAGTCTTTAACCTGGATTTAAACATATGAACTCTTCAACCTATATACTGGTATCCAATATCCAGAAATGATTTGAATTATTTAGTGAATTTTTCAGAGATTTCTTATGTGTACTTCCCGATGTACTGTATTTTAGTCTAAGAAGAGTTATTGTTCAGTGTGGTTCTGTTGCGCTCTCACTCAGTAGGTGTGGACAGGGCCTGTGTACGGTTTGAGCGAGATCCCCTGGGCATCTCAGACACCACTAACATCATTCACAGTGGAGTCTGCTCTGCACTTCCCTGTTTACATATATACTAAATAGGCTATATTTCAACAGATATTAGATGTAATACAGTGTAATGGGAAATGGTTTCTCAAAGAAGATTAACACTCTCTAAGGTAGGTTGAGTACGCAGATTACTGAACAGTTTTTCAGTGCCGGGTATGATGCAAAATACATGACCGAGTCAAAACATTTTATGGACTTGAATAAAAGCATGAAGAGAAAGGGTCTCATTGGACCATTTTATTCATTTGGTATTAGTTAGTGTTGCTTTCAAGGAGAGATTTTCACCCTGCCACTAGTTAGACCAACGTCACTAGTTAGCCCAAGAGCTTTTGATCAGACGAGCATGGATGAATTTAAATGTAAGCGTTAAATGCTAGTACGCAGTTAAAGGCCACTCTGAGACTTGGGACCTGGTGTATATAATGTGCATACTTGTTTTATTCTGGGATGATCTAACATAATGCATGTTTGTATAAGGGTATAACGAGCATTAGATGTCACGACTTCTGTGGGTGTGAGGGTTTACATACATGCTGCATAATCACCACGTGTGGCAGACAGTCACTGAGGCTCAGAGCATCAGCAGCACAGATGAAACACAAGTGAAAGTGGTGCACTGGGAGCGCACACGACAGACGCTGAAAGACGGTTAGACGCTGAACACCATCTTTTCTTCTGTTCTCACTGATTACATCCATCCTCCTCAAAACTTTGAGTCTTTGTCCGTTTGATTGTTCCCAGTGAGGCACAAGAAGCAGACGTGAATGCAGAGGGTTGGGTTGGCATGGCAACCACAGATCTAGGCTTAATTTGATCACATTATTGTAAACTAAACCTCAGCTATGGTTGGACAATATTAAATACATAATTCAAATCATAATTATCTTTTCAGCACAAACCAAGTTATAAGGAACAGATCTTGATTAGAATTTTAGCATCATATCACCATTACTCACCTTGGTGGGTCTTAAGTACATAAAATCATTTTACGTCCTAAAGGCATAAGATGTAAAATATAATCTTTTGGACGTAAACGATCATTTTACGTCTTAAAGATTATATTCTTGTTGGCAGTTACTATTTTAGACCTTTCACTAAGCCTTATTCAAGTAAAACTGCTGAAGAAACTGTCTTCCAAAGAGAGAATCTTAGGCAAAAGCTTTCTGAATAAAAAGGGTTTTGCAGCACATCTGCCGGAGCTCTCGTCTTCATGAACAAGAATAGATTTTTTTTTATCAATAACTCAATTCCCTTCAGGTTTCTGAGTCCATGTACTATCAGTTGGCAATTATACCAAATCCATTGTGCACTCCAGCCTATCTACTTGGCTAGTATATCAAGCTAACCACTTTCTTCATATCATTTAGCAATTACATTTCTATTTAAAGCAACATTGAACATATTTGTTATAATCTGTCATATTTTCTCATGCCTAACACCCTGCCTCATGGGCGCAATGACTTTTCCTTTAATTTCATGTTCATTTTTATTCCAATCCAAGCATGTGTTGCTATTGGCAGGATAGGAGAGCAGAGTTGGCCATCACCTTTATCTCTGGCTCCAGAGACTAAAAGGGTCTTCCAGATCCATTGTCTGGGCTTTAGCTGTGTATGTGTCAGTGTGCTGCCGTTCGATGCTAATGCATCTTTTGCCAGTGTTGGAAGAGATAACAACAGTTGTTTTACAAGGTACAAATAAATAAACGGTGTTCCTTTGGCAATAATTTTCAAAAGTATAGTTTTACCTTTAACGTCCAGAAAGGTGTAGCCAGATACAGCAACTTGCACTTACTTATGCTACTTGAACTTTTGCACATTACGTCATGTTTATGACCACAAACAAGAATAATATATTTTTCTGAGATACTCTGGAACTGACTGGAGATAAAGGCGAACACTGCTATCACGTGCATGGATTTAAACAACAATGGAAGTTGAATTAGGGGGCGACAGTGGGAGAGACCTATACTTCACAACTCCCAGTGATGTCTCCTGTCATTGTGTCCTTGGGCAAGACACTTAACCCCACTTTGCCTGAAGCCCCCGCTGAAAGATCAAGGCTCCTGTGGACTCACCACCTGCAGGAGGATCAGTGAGGGATTAGTGCTCTGTGTACTGGGTACAGCTCTGACTGCCACCCCCCGACCCCAGAAATGGATTAAGGGGAAGAAGATGCATGGATGAAAATTGAATTAAATCTAATGTGGTAGTGCACAGATCCTGACCCAGTGCCATGCTCATTCTAGTCCAGTTCTGTAGTTTGAGTCCGAAACATGATCATGGAGACTAATCAGTTTTTTGTCTATCAACCTTTCTTTTTATTCAATATGAGGGGAATAAGGGAAAACAAGGACAATGAAAAGGAATTGCCTCTGTAAAGAAAATGAATAACCTGAAAATATTTATTCTTAGCACCTATCTATTATAATAAAAATAGGTTGCTAATTATCACTTCTGACATGGTAAAAAAGGCATGGTACAAAAGCCGTTCAGTAAAACTAATTCCTTCGTGTTTGAGCTCAGTTTGTGTCTTCTCCTGGAGGAGGCAGATACTGCGCAGTCAGGCTGTGATAGATGTGTCTATTTATCTCCCTTTCTTCATGTTTAACCCTTTGAAATCACACAGATCCAGACTGATACAAAGAGCATTTTTAAATCTCTACTCTCCAACATGGTGTGCCATCCTTATTATTTACCAAAGGCGGCAGCAGCAGCAGCAGCAGCAGCAGCAGAAGCAGCAGCAGCAGAAGTAGAAGAAGGCTTTTTTCCTGAGGCTAGAATCACTCTAATCTGCAATGTCATGAAACGCAAGGCTTCAAGCATCTTCTCTGACAGCTGACAGAAAACAATACACTCTGACAACATCCTTGGTTTGTTTTAATAGTCGTTTGTTTCTTTAAGTCATGAAGCTAGATTTACTTTGATCCAACATGAGTTTTATTCAAAAGAAAAAACGGCACATGTATTTTCTGGTGGGGATGAATAATAGTCCCACAATAAAACCATTTGACAAAGATACTATCTGATGTAAAACTAAAAGGTGTTTAGAATTGAATTAAAAAAACTACCTGTATCACCTGAATATGAAGGTGGTCTGTTTCCACTCGTGCTGAAAATATTACTTCATTATTAAAAGTAAGAGAGAGGATTTTAAAAGAAGGCTCAGATAAATGTCTGTGTGAAGATACGCCATGCATTTGTTTAACTCTTTTTACCCCCAATTCTGCCCACACCCTCTGAATCTAACCTGCTGCAGCTTGTGGACATTTTCTCATCATGTTTCCCTTTTTCCCACAATCTACAATGAGGTTAAGGTCAAGATAAGTGTTAGACATCTCCAGCTCCTTGCTTAAAAAGTATTTTTATCTTCCAATCTCAGCCTTCTCTCTCCGCTCGACTTTGAAGAGTGGTTTTCCTCAAATAAAACATAGTGAGCGGTCTTTTTTAATTACATTTGTAAGTTGTAACGGCGCCCTTCAGTTGCTTCTTTATTTCTATAATGAGTTTTATTGGTGATGGGGTCAGTCATTTTGAGAGATGTGGAGACTCCTCTGCATTGCACTTGGTTGCAACAGAATGTCAGAAAGCTGTGGAAGCCACAGTCGTCTCCTTTTACCTTAAGCTTACACCGTGTGAGGCCTAATTATTGTAGACTACACAACGCTCCTCCGACTGCTATATACTGTTATTATACGGCTCCTCACAGTAGAAGGCGAATGCTGCATTGATTTGTATGTAATTTCAAAACGTTCTACGTTTCTTGAGAACGGACCTTTCAAACCAATAATGGCCGCTGTCAATGGCAACGCAATTTGGGCTTGTAATTGACGTGCGATGTCTGCGAGAAAAGCTGGGGTATCGCTCCTGAGGTTAGCAAGAGTAAAGGCTTTCAACTTACCCAGAGATACACCACCAGTGCTCATCTCCAACGGCACCTTCAACAGGAACGTCCAGTTTATCATAAATACTGTAAGTAGCTAGTAACAGGGAACTATGGGAAATATTTATTTGCAGTCATTAAATAAACCTTTTGGAATTCATAAAAGTGGACTGAAGTGTATTTCAGTTGGCAGATAGCCTTATAATTAGTGGAATAATGTATAGAATACAGGTCATTATCGGACATGTCGGGACTCATTTTCCGATAATGACCTGTATTCTATACATTATCCCTCACATAATCTTTGACAGATGGGGCTAATTAGTCTTTACTTAGTCCATTTGAAACTAAAACAATGTTGTAAATTAAATTTGGTTATGTTCGGTCAGATCTGTGCTCTGCCCCAGTGAACAGTGAACAGCGTGTTGTTATGGCTATTTTGCATGCTGTGTCCATTATCCACAAAAGTTACTAAAAATGTAATGAAAATTGTATTCATTAGTATCTTGTGCTATCATTATATGATTCGAAACATTTGCAGTAAAACTTTAAATTCACTTCATTTAAACCAAAACCATCATCTGTCTCACTGTGGATTTAACTTACACATATGACATAGAAATGATGCTCTGCTACAGCTTGTGTCCATGTTCTACAATTATATTTCAGTTATATAGAACTCTATATGATAGATTTAAGAGAAATGTCAAAATGTCCACTTCTTCAACCTTTTATGAGAAAAATAATAATAAAGATTTTGTGTGGATTGGCCCCGGAATCGGATAAATCATCTGTAAAACTGAGAATAAAAATCATTCATTCATAGTTTCGAAGTAAATGCAACCCAAATAAAAATAACTCTTCTCTGTTTCCAAACATATTACAGCGTGTGAAGCCTATTTGCACCTTTTGAAAACCTCACATGTTTGGGGGATTGAATGACAGGTGCTTATCCCTTTTATAGCGAGCCATTTACGCTGCTGAGTGATGGACTGCTGCTTTGTGTTGCCTCCTCATGTGCCAATCAGAGGAGCTGTCGGAGCTGGTTAGAAGATACACGCCTGGGGCTCCATGCAATAAAACATTGCTGTTATCAATCAATTTCACATACGTCACATAATAATAACAATGCAAAAAATTTTGGTTAGCTGTGTGGCTTAGATTTTTGGATTTCGTTATTGTTAGGTTAGCGACCGTATTATTTCCGCTATTTTTCATGCATTTCTTGTAGTAATTAGACCCTCCAGCGTGAAGGGCTATTGTTGTATATTATGCATGAATTCTGGCTTCAATGCTTTACATTCTTGCAGAAAATATCAGCCACAATGAAATAAAAGATTCAGAGATAAGAGCAGGAGCGCCGAGAATGTCACTTCATGTGGTGGTTTTCAGGGTTTTGCGTCAGGCTGAACTTGGGCTTTTAAATATAGAGGGGGCGGCAGTGACTGGATATTTAATCCCAAACAAGCCGAAAGGTTGAGTTTGTGCTAATTGCATGGAGCAGCGCAGGGCAGTCATTTACATTCATCAGCGGGACTCCATTTGTTGAGACTGAGATAAGGGAAGGCAGAGAGGAGAGCCAAGGTTCAGTCAGACAGTTGGGGTGGATTTGAAGTTTCAATGGCCCAATTACTCCCCCTGACGAAGCGGGAGCGACAGAAAATGAGGAATGGAGAAAAAACAATGGAAGAAGTTTGACATTGTTCATGCTACTGCTCACTATTACCCATATGTTTTTCTCCAATCGCAGAAGTTAGATTCAGTCACATACAAGTCATTGTCATTTTCTGGAAGAGAGAAGTTCTTGACTTGTTTAATTGCAAATGTTCGTTACTTTTTAAATTGCGAAGAGTGAAACTTTTTGAGGACCGGCACTGATTTGACCCCGCCCAAGCTCATTCCAGCAGCTTTCCGATTAGTTATTTATTTACTTATTTATTTACTTGGATCCCTATAGCTTCTACTAGTGGTCGCTAGTCTTCCTGGGATCCACCTCACACAGGATCAATTCACATGAACCCATTTTACATCATTCTTCAACATTCATTCAAGCATTTTATTTTATTTTTTCTAATTAGTTTAAATTAATTCCAATCCTTGAGGCCCTTCATCATTGGTTGAACTATTCTCCTTCAGCCTATCTTGCTCGTCATAGTTTATTGGGGCCTTATGTTATTACATGTACCCACGTAAACCAGATCCTACTGAGACAAGGCCAGCAGATGCAGGGAAACGGCCACTTCTTTTGTTCATTGCGATGCAGGACGGTCCATCTAAGGTTTCATTGTTTTGAGGCAAAAGTAGTAAACATGGTGCGTTTCGTTGTGTTGTGGAGATTAAATGCTTGTCATGCTACAGTTGAGCATGTGTGAAACTCAAATTCTCTAAGAAAACATCTTGAATTTAATAATAATAATAAAAAATATATTCTTATTCTTATTCGCCTTTCTACACACTCAGATTCTTCTTACATAACAGGTAAAAAGTACACATAAAACAGTGAAAATAAAACTATATACTGTATAGCATTTGTATTTCCAATTAAAGATGCAGTCAGTGATTTTTTCCAGACGCTTTTTTTTAAAATATTGTGGGAAAACGTCCGTAAACCCTAAAAGTAGTCAATTTATCATGTGTTTTCGAATAGTAATGGAATTGACCAGATGCCTATAGTCTCCAAAAATGTATAAATAATAACTTGGAGCGGACCAATAAAAATGAACCAATTGGATTTGTTCAACCCCGTCACCCTCTTCCTGTTACTCGGGAGTGCGCACACCAGAGTTATCGGATTATTGTCTAAAACCTAAAAGGGCTGAACAGAAAATGCCAATTTCACGTTTTCCACCCACTCTCCCTGTTGTGACAGAGAAAAGAAAATGCTGGATGTTTGGTTTGGTGGAGAGGCGAGGGGAGGGGGAGCGGTTTCGAGCGGGTGCTACGGCTAAGCTAACACAATGGCTTACTGCCCCTTTAATATTCCAAACTTTGATGAGTGCTGTGGCAAAGTTAGTAGGTGCCTTTAGGAGCGTCACAAAGCTCCATCTTCTCAGCGGGGGGCACGGAGACGGGATCTTTAAGTGGTCAGAGCGGTTTGGGACTACAACAGCAGAATATTATGCTGTATTCTTACGCTTTGTGAACGTACTCACTCATGTCTGTCTCTAATCCTTGGCTGCATTTTTATCTGGCGCTCCCCGACTCAGAGACGTCATGCTGTGTGTTACAACAACATTAGCTGCACACTTGGAGCCACTTGTTTAACTGAAGTGAGAGAAAACGAGAAAGTGTGCAGTATTCTCAACGTGTCATTTGTGCCATTACAGAAGTGAAGCTATCGTCAGTCTGCTCCGTCCCCGAACTGTCCCCAAGGCAGCCAAACAACGACAATGATGACTTTATAAAATGAATATATTCCACATTATACCTCTAGAGCTAAATATCTGTGGTTCTCATCCCTTGGGGCAGCTTCCTTTTTTAGCTCACTGGATTTGAAATGCAAGTGCAGTGGAAATTGTGAAGACGGCATCAGCTACGGCACTTTCTTTTCTCTCTCCGGGGAAATGACTTAATGACGTGGATGTTTAGTACGCAATATTTATATATGATTCATCTGGAAAGAAATTACAGACGTTATAAAGGACAAAATGTGACATGGACTAATTACAAACTTAAGATGATATCATATGTCTCACCTGTCTTGTATTTAGCCCTGTGTGTTCCTTCACTCCCTGTTCCGTCATTGTCATTCCTGGTCTGTTCTGTTCTTGTTTCCCTGTGTTTTTGGTATTGTTTTACTTTTATTAAATCCATCATTTTGTAGTTTTTGCATTTTGGGTCCTTATGTTTTTCACACGTGACAACCTAACTAGATAAAAAACGTAACCTGCGTCATGCTCTTTGATCTATTGCATGAAAAACCCACCCGCTACTAATTTGTTTTTCCAAAGATTATATCTGCATCATTTATTGTTAACAGGAGGATTAAATTGTCTCACTCTGCAAAACACACATTGCGACAGTATTGATTTTTAGATAAGCCTAACAACGTGTGAAAGGTCCATGATCTTTTTGATGCTATTTGGGATGAGCTCTCACTCTGTCTTGTGCAGGTCTATTCCTTCTCTTTTATTTCCACACAATTGTACTCACACATTTTCTTCCTTTTCTTCTTTTACATCAAAGACATGGTTCCCCAATGCTCTGACTCAGAGCTTAAATTGTCTCTCATCAAAGCCACTACCTTTAATATAATTACAAGAAATGGCAACTCGTTTGACAGATTAGGGATTTCCAACACCCGGGAGAAAAATATGGCTTTTAAAAGGAATTATTATGATACACTCTCAAAGCTGCAACCCATTAGCATCGTGCAACTGCCACTGTGTTTTTTACCTAATTATGTGCTATACTTATACCACCTAGACATGAATGTTTGCAACCACTGAAAACAAGACAAAAAGTCATATACTCGTTATATACAGTCCACGTCTGATGGGATAGAATAGATTTATTGAGAATGTGGTATCTGCATCTTATTAAGGGTGTCATGTGTCCATAGCTTTGTTCACAATAGTCTTGTCGTCTAGTCGTTTCTATATAGTTTTACTGGTGATCTGCGTGTATCCAATCCTGTTTTTGTGGTTATTTTTTTAAGTATGTTCTTAAAATCAGAATATATAAGCGCACTGACTGTGGTCGTTCTCATCAGTCACGCTCCTGTTGATCTGGACTGTTGAAAACACTTCCCATGTGCTGTAATGAAAACGTCAATGAGTTCAGTTTTGCTCTAGTATATGACTTTTCTTTTTCATTGTATTGTACAATGAATAATTAATCATTTGAAATAAAGATGAACATTAAGATATCCTTTATTCATCCCACAGTGGGGAAATTTCAGCACAAGATAAATGAGCAATTACTCCATACTAAAATAAAAGAAAATACAGATTTCAACCTCTAGCATGAAGAAGAAACCAGAATGAAAACTCTGACTTTAGACAATAATGAGTTTGATTGATTTATATATTTATTTTTACTCTTACTGCCTTATTGTATAATGCAAATCCTCAATAGTGGGCCCCCAAGCACTTCCTTCCTATAGGGCTCATATACTCTTGAACTGGCTCTGATTTGCACCATTACTCCATCTATGGTGCCTTTCATTAGTGAAGTTATTGGAGACGCTTTGTTCTGATGAAGTTCTGACTATGTTGTTGCAATAAGACCTCATTATGTTGAATCATCGGCCCTTTTCCACGGAGACACACGCGTTCTCCTCCAGTACAGCCATGTCTTTACGGGGTGCTGTCAGCTCCTGTTGGCCTGGGCTGCTCACACACAGTATGTATGCATGTGCAGCGGGTTGGAGATGGTGGGTGGTCCGGCAGTCAGCAGAGGGTGTCAATGTGATGTATAGACGGTAATTGCTGTGGCGCTCTTTGACTCAAGTCACAATGAAATTCAATGACAAGAACCGTTAAGAGTATTAGTGAGACAGGTTAGCGCTGTTCTCTTTAATTGAGCTCTTGTTGTGAGTGGCCTCGTAATGGGGCCACCGTTCTTGACCTTGTGTGTCTGGATTTAAACTGGGCTCTTTATTTTCACGACTCTGTTTGGATTGGACGCGGCTCAAAGTCTTACAACTTGTATGTTTCTATTTTTGTGTGCATACAGTGCAGTATATTTTTTCACACTAATAGCATCTTTAGCCGGCCCGTTTCTATGGTAACAGAGTTGCCACGGAAACGCTGCATGTCTCTTTGAATTAGAAATGTCTTTCTCTATCCCTCAGTGTGGATCCCTCACTTATGGCTTACTCGGGCTCCTCTACCTCCCTTCGCTGTTTTTAACAGGTCAACTGCTGTCACTCACAAACTATTGAGAGGAGAAGGAGAAAATATGATAGACATTTACGCTTAGAAATTGAGAAAAAGGCTGAATATTTGTTGAGAGATCTCCTTTCTAAACTATTGAACATGTAGTGTCGGGGTCAAGCTGTTGAATTAGAGTTTCAGATTCACAGTTTTTGTACCTCTGATAACTCTAAATCCATGTTGCCAGAACTTGAGCAGTGAATGTGTTGCAAAAATACAGATTATTTCCACATGTTTGGTATAATTGTGGAATGCTAGTCACGGCTAGCGGAAGTCACGGTGTTGCTGTGCTCCGCAAATTTGTTCGATTATTGAAGTCATCAGATGGTTATTAATAACCTGATGAGCTAACA
>JAPMNZ010944790.1:0-14130 GCA_029875035.1 Pomatoschistus microps | reverse complement strand
CAGCTAAAATATGAGGTAATCGAGTGTCTTCATTTGAGTACATGCTGACTATCTTGAAACAACATTTAGCAAAGGGACGAAGCTTCTTATCTTATCTTGAAATCTTACTTCAACAAATGTTGCTTAATTTTCTGAGAAAGACACTTCTTGTATATATATATTTTTATATTTTGCTTGTCCCATTGACAAATCTAGTTTTAAAGCAGTCAAAATTTGCACAAATGAAGATATTTTTTGCCAAATTAGAGCAATTTTTCATCACTTTTTGCTGTGTACACCATATTAACAAATAAAGGATCTATTAATCTTAATCTTACTTAAGGAATTATCAAGTATTTTCTTTTTGACAGTTTTTAATTCAAGACTGGACTAGATGCATTACTATGATAAACATTGTATTCTGTTCAGGTCTGTTCACTTAATAATTCTAATTCATGGACTACATTTGGATAAACAGCACTCACTGTGATGTAGATTGTCTCTTCAGGTCTCCAGATCACATACACCCAGTTGCCCCCTGGGACATCAGCCCGGCACCCCTCCAGGATTGGCCCATACACAGTGGAGGGGCTTCAGTGTGACCATCAGGGCCAGTCCAGATCTGGCTCTGCCACCTGCATCGAGCAAAACAAATCCATGAGACACATCGCCGTGACGACCGCTCACATCCAAAGAGCTATCAGCGGCGAGAGACTTTCATTTTCAGATGTCAGTTCAGTTTTTGTTTTTGTAGTGAAGTGAACACACAGCTCTGTCAGGGCAGATGTGAGACCAAACCAGTTATGTGGTTGTGGTATTTCTAAAGGCTCCTCCTCTGGTCCCCAAGGCTCTCCTTCTCTCTCTCTTTCTCTCTCTGTCTTTTTCTCTCTCTACTCCTCCGCAGCTTTCAAACCACATGGCATACATAGGACACTCCATCTCTGTCTGGTTGTCTAGATTAAAATTTCATATCACCCAGTTCGGCTAAGAGACCTTACTGGGCTAAAAGCAAGTAGGAGGACTGATGTGGTAGTGGAAAAACAGCTGGCAAGCTCATAGCATTCTTGGCTCTTAATAAAAGACTCCTATAGACATGAAGGTGACGCCAGATATAACAGAAACCTAACACTAGATTTGGTTTGAGAAGAAAAACATGGGTTTGTTGTGAGAAGCCGAGCTGTTGAATGAGCAGAGACACAAAATAAACACACTTGTCTAAAGAAACCATCTCATTTTACTCCAACAGTGATCTATGATGTAAACTTGTGCTCCCATGTGGTCGAACAGAAGGTTTTGATAGGCCCATCTGTGCAGAGCTGCCATCAGGCTCCGAGTCCTTCACGCAGCGCTCGTTCACGACAAGACCCAAAGAAGAAGACTTGGACAGAACGACCGAGGGACTCATGAATTATACATGGAGCTAATGCAGCTAGCTCAGCCTCCGACAACACCACCCTCATCAGCCTCTCTGCCAACACGAGCAACAAGGAGAAGCAGAGGAGGCAGACAGAGGCGCATGGGGGGTTGGGAGAGGGTGGGAGGGGACACGGAGGAGAAAAGAAGTGGTCAAAGCAGAAAAGGAGAGAGAGAAAGGACAGGATATTGAAGGGGCCTCACAAAAGGGGACCAGAAGGGGAGAGTTTTAAAGAGGTTAAAAAGGCAGAAACCAACAATCAGGGCAAAGTTGCAGCAAGAAGAAGCAAAGTATCAAGAGTGTGAAAAGGGTGTTTACATCACTCTCATCAATGTGACTTGTTCATTGATAGAAGATTCACACGGCGGCAAAACAGAGAGTGAAAATGGGAGCTCCAGAGACTTGCACATGTTCATAGAAGAACAGCTTCATGGAGATAAACAACCTGGTCATGAGTCAACTATTTTATTCTGTGGTCTATTTTAACCATTAAAAATATATATATATTGTAGAATAGACAAAAGATCCCTGTAACCTATTAAGAGATAGTGGACTACTTTAATCAATAAAAGAAATACATAGATGAAAATTATGTAGGTAACATTTAGGGAGACATTTGTGAGAAGCCAAGTCGCTGTATAGATAGTGTCCTGGATTTAGGAGCTCACTACACAAAAGACACTGTAGAGACAACTGAACTATATATAATGATGTGATATGCTATTACTGGAAGACTAAGTAACTAGAGGTAAGTGTTTGCAGCGGTCAATTATAAACTTAACTTTATGTCCTTGTGAAAAATGCCAAATTTCAAACTTCAGAAACACATCAAACGCTCAACTCACTGAGCTAATTGATCTTGCGGTTATTACTTAGGCTGGTCTCGAATAAAGATCAGATACCAAGACAATGGATGTAAAGAGTAATAAGATAACTTGTTCCAGGGGAGTAGCCATACAGAATATTGATCCTGACAAACGTGTGTATATGTGATTATATTTATAGCAGTTGGAATGAAGACAACGTCTGCTTCCACACATGACCCACTAGATGTGTGGATTTGTCTCAGGCTGCACTAATGCATGAAATACCATATTGCTCAGCACATTTGGCAACATAACAAGATTGCTGACACATGTGTAATACTGTTTTATTTTATTCTAAACAATTTCCATTATTACTGCATGTTGTTCATTACATTTCCCTGTGAGCACCAGCTTTTATAGTCTGCAGAGGGAATGCTAACTCCACTGTTCATTTGGGCTCAGTGTTCACCGAAAAACTTGGACAGACACCTCGGTAAACATTTGGTCCAAAAGCGAATTTGGCAGAAAACGCTGTTTGTTTGAATGTCTGGAAGATCTGAGGTGTGCGGTTATGCCTGAGCAAGGACAGGACAGCTGCATTGAGTTAGGATTGCGTGCAAATAAAAGTAAAAAAAAAGCTCTAGTTGATTAATCTAGTTAATAGTTATGATAAAAATCTGTGGGTCAAATTAACATTTAACAGATCCTTTATACGTCCCACAGTGGGAAATTAGGAATCAGTGTTGCATCACTGGTTACAGAACAGTAGGAATGAGGAGCACACAACACAAAATGAACAATAACTCTATACAACAATAACATAAAATGACTAGCTTTAGCCTAAAAAAGCATAAAAAAAGAAGCAAGTATATAATCTCTGGCTTTAGCACTACAACAATGAACTGTATTTGAGCACATGTGGCAGATGTTAACCAAAACCTCTTATGGCTTTGTTTGTTTTTATTATACAGCAGCTTCCTGAGGTCTAGACTATAGGAGCAAAATGTATGTCACTTTTCACAAAGTCAGTGATGGATGTACAAAAACATAGACAGAAGATACACAATACACGACTTATACCACAAACAAACACAACACACATAAGTATCAACGAAGAAGAAACACAATACACTACCTGTACCGCACACACAACCACAACACACATAAGTTTGTACAATAATGCATGAGTAAATGGTAATCATCAAAGAGCATATGACAGACGAGGGTACAACATCAGCTGCTATAACCAGTATAGAAACAATCAAGAATACTAAGTACAGCATACATACAAACAGTTCATCGAGTTCAGTATTAGTATTATGTATTATGAACTGCAAGTGTAACTTTCACCCAAATATAACATCTCTATTCTCTTGTATATAGAACTGGCTGTCACCCTGTCTTACTGATATGATGCTCAGAGTGCTTCTCGTGTCACTTCCATCAGCAGCAGTTCTCCTGTATTAATAACATTAATTAGTGTGTGACAATGTGATCTTTATCACTCTGGACTGGGCCACTCATTATAGAGGTCCATCAGTCAATGTAGATGTTTTATTTCTTCTTTAATGTACAGTTCATTTAACAAGAGCTACGTAACACAGAGCTGCAGGAGGACTTTAATATTTAATTACTTTAAAAATAGAAAAGGAAAATCTGGTTTAAACAGCAAGTTGTAGTGCACATGTCCTGCATTGCTTTGCTGTATGCTGTTGACAAAGTCCAAATGTGTAATAAAACAAAAACTGTTCATTTGTTTGAAGAGGACTTAATAGATGAATTCTACCATACGTATTTATGTAATTCATTATTGGACTAAATATACATATACTATTAGTTATTTAATGTCTATAATGGCATTTGACAATTTGAATTGGTTCTGCTGAAATGATTCATCCAGTCCACTACAAACTAGAATGTACCCTCAAGACAAACAGCCATAAAGCAGAGAGTCTGTAAGTGGGCCACAGTCAGTAGGGCAGATGCAGGCTGATGTGCAGAGACATCAAGACTGTCCTGATGTGCACGTTCTGCCTTCAGAGGAATGACCTCCACACTGCTATTCCCATCACATGTACAACTGTAACATACATCCCTAAGTCACAGCACGCAGCCTACAGCAGGCAAACGTAAAATAGAAAATACACTAATGTGTCCATTATAAAGACAAATAAAAGGCCGGCCTTCCTTCACTATTTCTGAATATAAATGCATACGTACATGCAAGGTCCATAAAATAACTAAGGGGGGATACATTCGGTTGAAGACATCTACACACGCTCGCCGGGATGGGCCATAGGTCTTTTAGCAGTGTATTATTGAATGATATCATGCATTAAATGAAGGCCCCAGAACAGCATAACGCATTGTTCCGGTCTAGTTGTGCCATGCTTGGCACAGTGCAGAAGAGGCGGCTGCACGCTGCTGGCCATAGGATACGGAGGACGAGGGGCAAAAGGGACGAGAAGAAAATCAGTATAGAGTCTAGTGTCTGCACATCACACTTACGTCCCACACACACACCAGTGTTGTACTAGAAGAACAGCCCTGACGGAGGATATCTGGGTTTTTCAATGGGATCACTGCGTAGACGCCGCAGCTCGGGCTTCAGCCATGTGTAATAACACCGTACCCTATATGAAAACCAATGACCTGGATTCAGCGTAATGTTTTTATTAAACCGAGACAGTATTAGATTGAGACTATAGACATGTCTATATGTCTAAATCCCGTCACAAGTGGTCGCTTCCATCACACCAAGTTAAATAACGACGAGAATTTATAAGCGAGCATTGACAAAGAAAAAAGGTCATCATTTTGCAGCCTCCTATGTAATCGTGTAATCGGATTTAAACATCCATCAGCCTCAAAGACGAGGGGTTGTAGCCTCAAAACGTGTGGCACCCGCTTTCTGTGAGCAAATCTGAGCTCAAAGCCTGTGGATGATGGAAGGTGCGGACAGTCCGCGGGCGCTCCTTCAACAGAAAACACACACAACTCACCTCGTGGTGCGAAGAACACGAACCCGAGTCTGTGTCGAACCAGAAGAAAAATCCACGATGTGAAGAATGACACAGGAAATATTCGCCGAGATGTGATCCCGTGCGCCCTGCCCGGCCCGGATGGTGATGAGCTGAGTGGGGGGGTTGGTTGAGCTCTGGATGCTGTCGTCTCGCTGAGGCTGCTCCTCTAATCCTCAGGCCTGAGCTCTGGACTACTGCCTCTCCTCCTGTGTCTGCCCCAAGAGCCAGTACCCCGCCCTCCTCTGCAGAGCAAGGCGACGATCACAAACTCGTACTGATATTGATTTGGTGCGCCTACATCACCTCCTATATTCATCAAAGGGTTAGTTCGTTTATGACTCAGACAAATAAAAATATAATAATATTTTTTCAATGGCGTGCTTATATCATTTTAAAAATATGGGAAAATACACGTGTAAAAAACATAATAAATAAACATCGTTTGATCCAGGTCGCGTTTGTGGGCGCTTGTGTTTGGCTGGTCTCGCTCGCCGTAACTCTCAGTTCCGTTTGGGAGACACATTTCCGGTGAAGATCCCCACGCTCCAGGAGCCAAGCAACCGATTACTGATCAACATCCAGACCAAAACCCAATTAACATGTTCAAATTAGAAGGACTGGGACCGAAGATGGACCCGGAAGAAATGCAAAAGAAAATGCGACAAGACGTCATCACATCCGTACGGAACTTTCTTCTTTACGTCGCCCTTCTCCGAGCCAGTAAGTAGCACACTGTCATTGAACATACTGTGCTATATACTGTAAATGTACTCTATGTATGTAACGTACTGTCTATGGGTAAGTTACTATGTATGTATGACCTGTGCTCCCACCACCACGTTTTATAATTCATGTCAACCAGGTAAACTCAGTAATGAATACAGGCCAAATAGCTGGTATGTTCAAGGGCAGTGACACTAAACGATTATTTTATACACAGACTGTTAACCATACATTTATGTTTGTCATCAATGTAGGTGAGAATTCTGAAGGTACAGAATACTGAATACCTAGATTAAAAGCCATGTTGTTGCATCTGTTTCCATGTCCAATCAAAGTACTGTATTCTGAATAGAACAAAGAGTAAAACAGACTACAAAGTACAGACACTACTTATTCTGATTGTTTATTTTGGTCAAATATTGCTTTTCGTGCACTACATTTGATAGTACCTTGCACTCCATACATAAAACAAAAAAATCTGAATATCTCTTGAAATAATTAAAGTTAATTCTATGTTTTCTTTTATCTGTGCATGTGTTTTGGTAACTCTCCAACAGTAATCTTTATTTGCACACACAATGGTGTGTATCATTATCCAGAGACAAAGCAAATAGCAGAATCAGAATGATGAGCTCACTACCTTGCATCTATGGCGTCCCAGTTTCAGTTCGAGTTGATGACCACAAACTGTATATGCATCTTAGAAATCATGATGACCCAATGATAGACACATTCTCTCCTACCCCATTTGATGACGTTTGTATGATTGCTTTGTGTTTGCTTGCAGCTCCGTATGTGCTGAAAAAACTGGACAGTATATGACGTGACTCCGTATCCCCCTAACCACTCTACAGAGCGTGCTATCTTCTTCACAAGAAGTCTGGACCAGGACCATCTCATGGGAGTCGGATGACAACTCCAAGGACATCTGAAAGTTGCTTTTACACAGCACTCTAAGGATTTACATCACATTATGAATATTGTATTTACTTATGAATCCAAGCCTTGTTGTTCGTATAATGTACACTGTCATCTATTAAATTCATGTCAACACTGGTATTGAACTGTCTTTTACTGTGATATTCAAGTTTAAAACACTGAGCTATTCTTATTTAAACCTTTTGTGCTCTCTTTGGATCAAAATGACCCGCCTAAGTGATTAAAAGTAGAAGATAAAGGGTCTGTATGACTAAGGGCTGGTGAAATTAGAAAAAATATTTAGGGTATTTTTTTTTCAATTCGACCCAAGGATAGGACAAGGCATAAATTACATGTTAAAAGCACAGTCCTTTGGAATCAGTGAAAGCATTTAATAATAACTGAGTATATTTGTGATTGTATGCACTATACTGTCATCACCTGCAGAGGGCGGTGTTGGTTCGCGCTCTGGCACAGAAGCTTGACAGCCGCTGTCAGCGCGCCCTCCACACAATGGGCACACAACGCTAGATGCTAATGGGACTACGCATGGACAGATCCGGTCTATATTTAACCAAACAGATACTGGAAAGGACTTTATTGTAAGTCATGAGGATTGTGCACAGTGCGGAAAATAGGACGAGCAAGACGTGTATTCTTCATCCTTTGGCGGTATTATTGGACCAGGCCCGCCCATACTCCAGCTCCTCACTCTCGGATGAATGATCTGTCTGAGGGACTGAGGCAGCATCATGCACAGTAAGATTAACACGGGACATTCATCAAAGGAGCAAACCGCAACTTGACAAAAGATGTATTTTCCAACTCATTTCCAGTACATTTTTCGCCAGCTCAATCACCAGCGTCTCCATGCCCATCTCTGCGACTGTGTGGTGCAGGTTGGGGGTCAGACTTTCAGAGCACATCGGGCCATTCTAGCCGCAAGTAGTTCTCACTTCAGGGCACTTCTAGGCTCGAATGACAGCGGGGACGAAGGAGGAGGATCCAGCACCAATAAGAGTGAATGTGGAGGTCCGAGTGTGATAGAGCTTGACCCTGAAGTGGTGACTCCCGAAGCTTTTACTACGTTAATAGATATGATGTACACTTCTACGTTGTCACTGGGGACCTCAAATGTCATGGATGTACTATTGGCAGCCTCACATCTTCACTTTAATGCAGTCGTCAAAGCCTGCAAGTTACACCTGTCAAAGAAAAACTTCCCCTCCGCTCCACCAAAGGGCTGGATGTCAGTGCATTCTTCAGATAGCACCCAACGAGCGGCACTGTATCATCAAGCCACGTCTGGGTTGGAGGACAACCATGATGAGGATGCAGTGGAGGTGAGCCAGTCTGGTGGCCTTGAAGACAAAACATCACCTTTGCACAGATACAAGAGAAAGACACAGGATGAGACTCCAAGTATCAGAAAGAAACTTTGTTCTGGACCTGGGGAAATGCATAAAGCTTGTTCTCCTACTGTGAGCATGAGTGTTTTCAGTGCAGAAGACAGCGGAGAGGACCTGCTGTCTCCTGATGGCCTCAAATTGCCCGAAAGACTCTGGGAAAGTCCAGGTGAAGAGGAAGATGAGGTTGAGGAAAAATATGAAGCAACTAAAGGAGAGTCTGATGAGATCCAGCTTCCAAGTCAGTCAGACAGCAGCTTTGGAGACATCTGTAACTGGGATGTAGTTAGTGGAAAGGATAGAAACAAAGTTGTTAAAGTTAAAATTGGAGAAGAAGGGGAGGAGAATGAGGCCCCTATAACCACAAAAGTTGAAGTAAAACGAGAAAATATGAACTCTCCAGAAATAAAACCAGCTACAGATGACACATTACAGTGTATGTCACAAAACTCACACCAACTCAGTGTAGACAAAGTCTCAGCAGCTGAGGCTGATGAAAGTATTTTAGGGTCTCTTTGCACAAACTTGAACAGTGAAAAGGTTAGTGTAGATACAGAGGATGATCCAGTTGGCCTTGACAGTTTGTCAGACCTAGCATTTTCATGTTTTCTTAATCCTACCACAGACAGTGTGATGGGAGCTCTAGAGGACGACAGTATAGCCAGTCTGACAGCTGCTGCTAACGCAGCTGCCGCCGCCAGTGATGCCACAATATCTATGGACAACAGTCATTTGTGCCAAAGTGAAGATCAGGCCAACTCCTCTTCAACACAGTCTGATTCCTCTTTAACTTTTCCAGTAACTTCTGTTCCTCTGCAACAGCTACTCCCAAGTCAGTCAAGTGTATTTACTGATGCACTCATTCTGCAGCCAGCTCCAAACTCTCTTACTGGGTACTTAAGCAGCCTAGGTCCAGGACTAACGCTAGAGACCTCTGTAGTTCAACCTTCTTCCAGTATTAGCAAGAGCTGGGCAAGTGGAAGCTCAGGGGTTACAGCTTTTCGCCGCATTGCTCCCAAAGCGCCTCCAGAATCTGAAGCCAGCTCTGATCCTTCAGCAGAGACTGCAGAGCCGCTGTCTCTCACCATCGCATCTGAGGATGTTATGTCAAAGTGCAAGAAAGCAGCTTGTCAAGATCATGTCATCTTGGTTGAAGGGGACAAAAAGTATGCCTGTAAAATCTGTTGTAAAACATTTATGAATCTGACAGACTGTAAAAAACACATCCGTGTTCACACAGGAGAGAAGCCCTACCCCTGTCCCAAGTGTGGCAAACGTTTTAGTCAGTCCTCACATCTTTATAAGCACACCAAGAACTCTTGCCAAAACTGGAAATCCGACAAATCCTTCTCGGACACACATCAATAAAACAAAACAAAAATGAACAGTTCAAAAACACTTTATTAAGATGTATTTCAGGGCACTAATGCTCGGAGTTCAGATTGCCAACCATGTAGCCAGCAAGACTAATAAATGTGTTTTTGTCATACAAAACATTTTTACATTTATGAAATGATTAAGGCAAATTCTTGTTATTTGTATTTGAATATACATTATTTATTTTGCTCTGTATATTAAGTTAGTGTTGAGGCTATTTTGATTTGATAAGCAACTTCATTACTAGATTCTAATAAAACATGAAAAAAGTGCAATTCTATGCTATTTACTTCACCTTTACCATATATTGTCTGTTTCCAATGTTGGAACACCGAATAAAGGCTAGAGCTTCACACTGAGAAGTTTGAGCTAAAGCTTGAGCTCACTGGGCATGTCAGCGCCCTGTAAACCAGCCAACAGGTTACGGGCTGCAAGGGAAGACATGATGCCTCTGGTGGAGTAGGTGGCACTGCCAATGTGTGGCAACACCACTGTTGACACAAAAGGGAATAGATCAAATCAAAAGACGTAAAGAAGAATCATTTTTATAACGTGTGGAAGGAGGGATAATTCACACATACCACAGTTCTTGAGTGTGAAGAGTGGGTGGTTTGTTGGAAGAGGTTCTGGAGTAGTCACATCCAAACCAGCAGCAGCTATTTGTCCAGACTTCAAAGCTTCATACAAGTCTTCCTGGTTGACAACAGCTCCTCTGGAATAAAAGGACAGTCAACAGCGTTAGGGTTAAACATGTCTACAAACTGAGGAAACTTACCTGCTTGTATTGACAAAGACAGCAGTATTTTTCATCTTGCTGAAGAAGGCCTTGTCACACAGACCCTGAGTTTCAGGAGTCAGGGAGCAAGATAGGACTATGAAGTCACTCTCAGCAAGGAGCGTGTCCATTGGCACTAACAACAATACATTTATATTCTTATTAATGTAGTTCAAGAGGATGAGTTGTCTCCACATGTATATGTACATACCATATTCTCCATTGACTTCTGTAGCGTGGGGCTTTGAGCTTCTGCCAGTATATAAAAGTCGTTTAACTCCGAAAGGCATGAGTCGATGTGCTATTGCCAAACCTATGTAGGAAACAAAAATACAAATATTTCTTCCTAAATCTCATCCATATTATTACATTTGTCCTGTTCATGGTTGTGGACATGGTTTTTGTTTCGTTGATATGATATTAATTAAACGTACCCTGTATGCCTTAGATCAGTGCTTCTAAATTAGTTTTCGTAAGAATAATTATAATCTAACTAGCTATAAATAGTACTTTATCTGTACGATTGCACTGCATTCAATCATATGCTAATTAACATGACAGAAACCAGACTACAGATCAATTTACAACAACAAAATAACTAATGACCCAAATGGGGAAGGGGAGGTTGAGAAGGGCTGCTTTAGATCAGTGTTCCCCAATCTTTTTGAGCTGTGGCACACCTTTTACATATAAAACAATCACATGGCACACCACCAGCTGAAACTAATGCGAACTGATCTAACTCTGCAGCCATTATTAACAAAACAAAGTCATTCTCATCAATTTGTACTATATAGATAATCAGAAAAAGTGCTAAGAAGTATTTCTAAGTATTTTTTGTCCACATTATTTTGACAAAGTAGGTGATATTGGATAATTTCCCAAGGCACACCGAATAACATCTCAAGGCACACTAATGTACCACGGCACACTGGTTGAAAAACACTGCTTTAGATTACCCCAGCTACTCAATAGCCCTAAGTTTAGAAGCATCACCAACCAATGCGTCCAAGTCCAACGATTCCTACTGTACTGCCAGATAAACCATAACCACAGAGCCAAAGGGGTTTCCATGTGCTCCAGCCTCCACTGTAAAAAAGGAAAGAAACACAGATCTTGCTCATTCTCACCAACAGCCAGCCACCAATCATGACATTAAGAACTGATTATTGTGAGAAATGCTGTGTTGTGGACCGACTTTTTGGCCTCCTCCACTCCCTCTGGTAATCTGCGAGCAGTGGCCAGCAGCAGCGCGACAGTCAGTTCTGCTGTAGCATCTGTGAGCACGTCTGGAGTGTATCCAACACGAATGCCACTTTTGAAAGAAAAGACAACATTATAAAAAGGTTTGCACAATCTCCAACATGATGAACACAATCCACTTCAATGAACTCCTACCGTTTCTTTATTTCATCAAGGGCCAAATGGTCAAAACCAACAGAGAGTGTGCTGATCACCTTCAGGTTGGGTCCTGAAAGTCACATCATTCAATCAGCGTTTGGGGACGATAATATTGGTGTATTTTAACATCAGCATTAGGGTTGTTGGGTAATGATAAAATAGGCTGTGTTCATGGGACATCACGAGCTTATACATTTAAGGAGATATATTATGAAACAGATTTTTTCTCTTTCAGCCATCTTCTAACATTGTTCGTCATCAGTCACAGACCTGGAGTTGCTTTTAGATTTATGCAAAATAATATCAGGAACTGGCACAAACATTCTGTCTAAAAATTTTTGTTCAGTTCTATTAAGATAAGATAAGATAGACTTTATTGATCTCACACAGGAGAAATGTACAAAAAAAGTAAAGTAAAAAAGTATGATTTAATTGTACCACTGTTAAAACCAAAAGTATTGCTCATATGATAGTTTTGGAAATTTCTCAAGTGAAATGAATCATATTTAGAAGAATACAACACATATTCTTGTCCTTCCACTGGTAATAGCATAGGGATAGGGCAGTATTATTTACCCTTGATACACATTTCAATATACTTATTAAACATTAAATTACAAATGTTTCTTATAAAAAGGAAATGACAAGATAGCAATAATAATAGTGACAACAGGAATAAAAAAATGTGACGATTTTGTTTTGAGAGATCAGTCATGTCAAATGATTGAAAAGAAAGTACCTGCTGCATCCAGGACTTCCGCATCTATCTTATCCGACAGCAGACAGAGGATCCCCGCTGCTCCCTGCACCCGTCTGAGCAGCTCTGTCCTGGGCACGGGCTCATCACTGTCCCACGCGGAGGTCTCACATCTGTTACCATGGACACACACGCACATCACATCATGGCATCACATCATGGCATCACATACACACACAAGGCACACATATGACATTGAACCATAATTCACAGGTAGGCTCTAAATTATGATCAGGATATAGCTATTGTTTAATCCTAGTGTGACTGACGACTTTCAATGTCTAATGACTTTAAAAAGTACTCACACTCCCGCAGCAGAGGTGAGGATTTGCATTCCCTCCGGTGGAATACGTCTTGTCAGGAAAACCTTCATTAGTTTAGCCACTGTTTGCATAACACGTGAGAAGCAAACACGCAACAAGGTTCTGCCACTGCAACGGACAGCAGTGTTCTTTACAAGTGCTCAACAGTCAGAAGAACCAAACTCATGCTGATATATGTAGCAGGAAGTGGATCAGTGGAGCGGCCTTGCATCTGCGCATGCGCGATGATATTTCTGTAAAAGTTTGGATCACATCCATGGATCATATCGGATATACACTCACTTTCAGGATGTAAAAGGTTTAGAAACGTTTGCCCAATTACGTTCATCAAACAGGCATATTAAAATAGCATAATATAATTATAATCAATTACTAAATAATTGATACCAAATAATAAAGACGACAAATGTATAGGAAATAATGCGTTTTTCTTTTCGATGAGACAAGACAAATACAAAGTAAGATGCAGATTGGCTGTAGGGCAGTGCACATGACGTCAGTCCAGTAGTTGTCTGCATTTCGCTTGTCTCTGCTGAAGCCCAGCCCCTGTGCACAGTCCGCACTCGCTTTGCGCAGAAAAATGTCAGCTCTTGAGCTTTGGAAAGCGTCTGTGGCTGAAATATGAGCTGCTCCCCCCTCCACACGGATTACTAAAGGACTAAATAAAGGTAGGATAAGATGTACGCCACTTTATTATCGGTTTGTTTGCGGCGGATATTAGCTCCACTCTGACATATGCTCTATGGACACAGCCGCTGGTGTTTTTACCACTCGTTACAAGATCTAACAGGATACTGCCTGTGCCAGGATTGTCCAATTGTAATGAGGGATTATTACACTGTTCATTAGTCAGTAATGCACATTTGCTTTTGGGTTTCTACTGTCATCCCCAAGAGCGTCAACCACAACGCCTTATATGGAAGACACCCCTTCCTTTTGTATTATACATTAAGTATTGCCTTTCTCGCCTCACTTCACTAATTAGAATCCAATGCAGTCATGATATTGTTAAGTTTTCAAAGTATTTATTTGTTTTTTTTAGGGGAATTGCTCCATATGTGTTGCCCGTATAGTTTATAAGTATATATGTAGTGCTAAATCCTTGGCTAAGGAAAAACCCCAGTTACCTATGTAACTGAGGTTCTATGAATATGTTGCGAAGCCCTTTAGGCTTCGCTAATGCATACCTCTCGGAAGCATCGCTTCCCGCCCTGAGAAGATCAAACGA
>JAPMNZ010944788.1:0-11589 GCA_029875035.1 Pomatoschistus microps | reverse complement strand
CTGTGCAAAAACTGACAAAAATAAAGTGTGTTTGCGGACTCGGGGTCAAACATAATTCCTGTTCTGCAGAAAGTTACTTCTTGAAGTTTTGAGGAATTACATTATTACTTTTGTCTCTTAACTTAATTAAATTAGTTAATCAATTTTAGAGTTTATACATATACATCCCTGCAGCCTTGTGTCAAATGTAAACTCTTGAATGGTTATGTTTGACCTCAGGCACAGCTTGAAGTGCCACAAATGCAGTGTCAAATTTAGCTGTCGTAGCTAGTGAGATTTTTTTTAAGCCATCAATTTTGAAGCACAATCTCTGTTACATTTTTTAGAGTCATCGTCCCGGTTCAAAGGCCGAGGCATTCCAGGGCGGCATCACCACCAATCCACGCCTCGTCTCAACCGGCCGCAGAAAATAACCCCCTCATTCCAGACCCAGCAGCAGCAGCCCATTGGCTTTGGACAGGTGGGCAATTCTCAGGTCCAAAATTGTATTCATTGAAATGGACTCAGTAGTAGTAAGTAGTAAGTAATGTTTATTTATATACCGCCTTTTCACTCTAACAAGAGCCTCAAAGCGGTTAATTTTGAATAGGTTGCGTTTGTGCTAAAAGCCCTTCTAGGCATGGACATTGCTAATTAGTCTTTGCTATTAATGTAGTGTTTTACATGTTGATTGCATACACTTGTCCCTATAAAATAGATAAATAAATCACAACAATTCAAAGTTTGGTGATGAGAATTGCTCTGGTAAGTGGAAAATGTCTTAGTTTAGAGCTTATTTCTCTGAACATCAAGCAAAAATGGTCAAAAAGTTCCACATCTTCTTTGTTAACAATGATCTAATTATTTTCTCATAAAGGTGTCCAGAAGTGGAGACAATATTCCTAGAGTGAATGCCTGATGCTAGCAGTAGAAAGGGCTTTCAGACAGAAGAATATGTGTTTGTGAATCTAATAACAATCAAATAATCTGGGCAGACATTTGGCCATTTTCTTTTTCTTGCAAAAAATGCTTGTTTCCCTCTAACTGAAATATTATCCCAAATCATGAATGCAAACTNACGCAAACTATTGCATATCAGATATATTTTCTTTCATTTTAAAATGATGACCTCCTTCGTAAATGAAAAACGCCGCCATCCAGTGGTCACATCTTAAACTATTTTCCTCCTCTGCAGGTTCAGCATTTTGGATCGTGTCAAGAATGGAATGGCAACTTCACACACCGCAGACCGCAGGCCTTCATACCTCCCACTATACATGGACATACTTTCACCCTCTCCCACAGCAGCCCCAGCCACGCCTCTGCTCCACATCCACACATTGGTGGTCACCCTCACTCTCAGCCCACCCTCCTGCCCTACCCTCCGTCTGCCCCTCTGGTCACAGCTGCACCAGTCGCCCACTTGCTGGCTTCTGCTGGGGCTTCACGACCAGTGCTCCAGTCCACATTCGGCCTCTCCCACCCTGCAGGCATCGTCCATCAGGTCACAGTGGGACTCAACCCACGGCTGCTGCCCTCGCCCACCTTGCACGCCCCAGGGCAGTTCAAGCCTCTCTTTCCCCCGCACTCCTACATCGCCTCGCCTGCTTACGCCAGCTTCCCCCTCAGCCCCACCAAAATAAACCAGTACCCCTACATCTAAGCTCCACAGGATCCTTCATACCACAATAGGGCTACACAAGCAGAGCATATCTCAACTCATAAACCACAAGAACATGGTTTTACCGACAAAACCATGGCACAACCACGGATGGCTATTTTTGAATCATGTAGATTTGGTTGTATTGAACTTCAAGCTTTAAAACATACGTTTTACTGGTGGAGGATTTAGGCAAAAATTCTGAGGGAAATAATGAATGAATGACTAAATGAAAGGCTGAATGAATATTAAAACTCACACTTAATGTGTTTTGCACATTTGATATACCTTTGCATTGGATCTTATATGAAAACTCCTTCAAACAGGTAAATAATTGGGATGGTGTGCAATAGTTGGACTTTGCACCCCTGATCCCAGCTATTTTTCTATAATGCCTTCTTATGTGTGCAAGACACATCCATATTTGTAAAGCCATCCCAGTCTTTAGCTCTAGGTTGACAAATGCACATGTCGTCCAGTGTATGTTGTATCGCTTTCAAAGTATTTGTACTTTCTTGGTGTCTTTAGGTGTTCACAATGTTAAGTCAGTTAACCGATTTATATAGGGATATTCCTCACGCTGCATGTGGTCTTGCATGAGCAAAAATGTACACAGGAAGAATCATAGACATGCTCCAATTGTTTGTGTTACAAGACTCGCTGCATTGTATAAGTGTCCCCAGCCATAGTGCCTTACTTATTTGAGGTTGTTAATGTTACTACTTATATATGACTATAACATGAATATTAATGTACTGACTGCAGCACTTGAAATTCCAATCACTCAATGCATCCTATGTGTGAGTATATATATGCACCTGTGTATATGTCCATGCATAGCCTGCATGGATGTGAGGCGTCGCTGAGGGCGGTGCGTATTCTTTGGAGTTTGTGTATTTTCTTGTGTGGTGAATTTTGTTTTCTCAAGAAGAACAGCATGCTTTGCTGTTGCAAATGCTTGCTATTTCATTAGAATTGTTTTAGGATCCATCCTGAATGAACTAGTGTACAAGTATTGAGTATTGATTAATATTTGATAATCACTTTATATTTAGTGGAACTCTTATTACTAACAGTATTTGTACTGTTTGAAACTGCAATACAATCTAAATTTTAGTTATGTTTTGTCATATTTTTGTTCTATATGTTCACTTTGTTTTATAGATGTTTAGAAGTGTGGTGGGCATGGCTTTGATTAGGTAAGGAAACATGCAAATAAATTCACAGTATGGAATCTTCTAAGCCTGAGCAAACCATGCAGTATTTCATATAGACTCGTATATGAACATATATTATAGAGCTAGGCTATAAGTGCAGATGCTTGACAAAGTGTGAGTTAATGGTGTGCAATCTCATTTATGCATGTGTGACAACGGTAAATTTCCCTTTACATGATATTATCTTTTAAATGCTAAAAACGTACTTGTCAACTGCTTATTTTCTACATTCCGTCAGGGAGGATAAATGTACACATGTATATATTTATGGTGGTTGCTCCATGATAAATATATATGTACTTGTGCGTTTCTTTTGTTCAGATGGCTAGTTCTGTGCGTTATCGTGTCGTCTTTGTTTTCAAATGAAGTTGTTGTGCAGCACCAAAGACTGTGTTTCATTTCCTAAAGCAAGGTAGCTACTGTTTGCATCGACCTCAGTTGTCCTGTAGTCACAAAATGGGGTTATATAAAAAAAATAAACAAAAACTTTATTTAAAGATAGAAAAGGTTTTGTCTAGCTTAATGGGCAATTTGTAAGTCGTATCATTTCTTTCGTGAATGTATCATAGATAAGCTGCTATATGATATTTGCCACTTCAATAGCTGTGAAATTAGGTGATTTTTAACCTGGCGTCGCTATTTTTTGTAAAAGTCCCCAATTATAAAGTGGTTTGATTTTGTGTCTAGCGTTTAGTGTTTTTATTTGGAATGTCTTTGTAACTACTGTATTACTGATGATGAACATTTGTTGGAATTGTTGTTTCTTGGGGTGCGTCAGTATTTTATCCTTATTAACCTTTCGGGCACATCTCTGCACATCAGATGTATTGATGTAACTTATTTTTTGTACGTTTTCATAATAGGGTTTGTAATCGTCTAAAGCTATAGCTTGCAGGATTGATTTAACTTTTGTATTGGTTCATGTTTCAAGGCAGTGCTCTTTTTATATAACGGTACGTGAGTGCTTTGATCTCCCTTTGATTAAAGTAGATGTCAGTCACTTTTCAAATTGTTTAAAAGAGAAACCTTTTGAAGACCAGCACTGGTTAGACCCGCCCATTCTCACCCCTGCAGCTTCCTGATTGGTCAATATTAATTCAAATCCGTGAGGGCCAGCTGTCATTGGTTGAACTATTCTCCGTCAGAAAATCTTACGGGTTATAGTTATGCCAAGGGGAGGGACTGTGCTAGATATAATATTGTTGAATAATATAAATAATATGGGGTGATGGTCAAAAATATACAATCTTTTAAAAAATAAAATGCAATTTAAGTGGCTGACCTCACCTTTAATCTTTTTTTTTCCCGCCTCAAAAAGCAACATCTTCACCCAACATTCATAAGCGGCACCTTGTACTGTCCAAGTAATGGAAATATGAAATGGTTATTTATAATGGATTTGAACTGTTCAATGATTTTTATGTTATTTTAAAAAATCTGTTTAATGTTATGCTGGTTTTGTTCTCTATTGCTGAACTGCCTTGCTTTCCTACTGCTCTCCCCTTTATGAGTGTCATATCATATGCAAGAATTGTGGCTATTGTTACATGTTACTTTCAGAAATGGACAGTGTGAGCAGCACTGTGTTTGTGCCTTGAGATTATGGAAATTTTTAAAGTCAAAACAGTTGATTTGTTCTTTACAGCTACAGCAAAGTGAAAATGGTTGAAGTTGAAGAGATGACTAGCGCGTAAACACTGAAATATTGATGATAAAAAAAAAAACAGCTCCGTACACATTTAAGCGTGATTGCTAATGTCGCTCAATCTTCACACAGTATCTTTGGCTCAACCGATGCAATACTTTTGTGCCGTCATAGCACCACCAAGTGTTCTTAAATGATATTTTCTTTCATTAAACCTGTAAACCTGCTCTGTTTCACTTCAACACTCACGGCACTGACCGCAACAGGTTAATTTATCTTTTTAAATTGAATGGATTGAACATGTGATCTCTCATTATGACATTTGTTGACGATGAAGATCTACTGAACCGTTTTTAAGTTTTCACCAGCAACACCTGCATAATCTCTGTCAAGGCAATTAAGAAAAGGCTTTTCAAGGCCCTTTGCGTTTATTATAAAGAAGGATTGTTTACGCAAAGTCTTGGACGAGAGGTTTAATGTGCTGAAATGACTGTTTGGAGTCTTGGTTTTCTCCCATGTATTAAAGTAATGGGCACTTAACATAACATTTAACAGATGAAACCTTTTTCTTTTCTTCTTCTTTCCCCAAATTAAAACCTTTTATGTTTCATGTACAAATGTTAATTCAGGGCCTGTATTTGTAAAAAAGCTACTGTGTTTTTGAGTTCTTTGGCTGTTATTATTATTGGTGATTTGTATTATGTTCAGAGTTGACTCATACTGCAAGTTATAGAATCATTTAAGATTGCTCTCAAATAGACTTGATTATACAATTTTAAACTATTACTGTTTCAATGTAGATTTTTTTTGTGGCTTTGTTTTGTTCCATTAGCTTTTCTTTTGTGCTACACTAGTTTTGCCATGTAGCAATTGCACTGTGCAATATTTACAGTATGACGACTGGGAAAACTAACTCAATGGATGTGATGTCTCTACAGTTTGCATAGTGTTTCCTCTAGTTCTCAGTGATTTAGGTGACCAAGCCTTCTCTACTTTGTCACATTAAGCGGGTTTTCCAGGTGACTCTTTTGGTGAGTGTCAAAATTAGACTTTATGGTGTATTGTTAAAATCCACTTTGAATTAAAAAAAATCTGTTGATGCAAATATTTACGTCTCTGCTTTCTTGTGTGTGTCTATTTTAAATTCTGGTTGGCTGAGTGGGTGGTAGCAGGAAGGTTTCGCGTTCAATCCATAGACTGTAATCCCCAGGATGGACTGGGCTATACTGGAGTGGAGTTTGCATGTGACACCCCCCATCACCCATCACCCAAAACATGCGTCAGAAGAATATCCTCCAGCGATGGTCCTGATCAAGCTGAGCACCAACATCTGGAGACTCTGGGCGCTGCTCCTGGATTGGTTGCCTGAGAAGCACAGAACAGTGGGTCCCAGTAATGGTTTTGTTTACCCAAATGTTTGATAGCGCTGGAAAAAGAAGAAAAACACATATATACATTAAGTCAATGGCAATGATTAATTTTTTTATTTTTTTTATTCAATTGCATGAGTCCACTTTGCTTTCACCATTATGGATATGATGCAACGTTTTGCGGGGATACTATCTGGCGCTTGGGGGCCATCTAGTGGTCATGTCCTAATACTACAGCTTATAGAAAATTCTAATCCTAACAGTGACTGAGTCGTGCACGTGTAGGGCCGGGTAAGGTCATAATACAGGGAAAAAGCTTTTAAAATGATTTCTACTGCCAGCATGTCATTATGTTTTGAGTTGATAGTGGTTTAAAAGACGAGCACAAAACGGCCCACTGTTCGCTCTTGTCTTTTGGATGGTGTTGCAGTGAACATAAGCTAATGTCCCTGTGTGTGTCCGTGGCGTGGGGGTACCACAGGGCATACCTGCGCAGTGGGCTGTGGGGGTCCCACACAGCGCATGACCAGACTGTGAACAGCTCTCATCTGTGACACGGGAATCATATGTGAGTTCAGCCCGAGCAGCTGCGTAAACGTCCCTGCGCCGCGCTGATGGGCGGATCAGATCTGTGGAGGCGCGCACTCTGTAGTTAGACTGTAGTCTGTGTGCTGGAGCCTGAGCCGAGCCGCGTCTGTCCGCGCCAGCCGCGGGAGCCGCTATGTGCTATCCCCACTCGAAGCACCCACACTGATCCAATGTATTATTTACGGGCCAAAGTTCAGCTTTTCATCGGCTGGAGATGGCTCCCGGAGTGAGGACGGGTCGTGGCCGTGGATGCTTCTTGCGGAGCCCGAAGAGATGTGTGAGGAGCAGGTGGCCCGGGAGCTGGCTGCTGTGTGCGGGGATCATGCTTTCATGGACTGTCCAGGGCGCGATGGCTGCAGAGGGTAAGCTCTCCCCTCACACTGGCCGACACATCACTGGGCTAATGCTGCATTACGTTTTGATATTCAGCGCATAGCGCTGGTGTGAAAATGCCCATAGTCTTTTGTTCACTTCTTTATAGGCGGCATGAGCAGGGTTTGTACTTCAACATAGCTTCAATAATGCAAGCATAGCATTGTTCTTTGTCTATTTTAAACCACACACACAAGTTGTAATTTCTTCTTCCATTGAGGCTGTGGTTAATGACTCCATGGGTCGGTAATAGATCAGGGAGGTTAGAAACGATAACGTGCATCTGATGATGAGATGGTTGATGTCCTCACTGGATGTCTGCATTTTCACGATGCTTTGTGTCTGCAGTCTATTACCTCTTTTCACCTCTCTGTCAACTCCTTACTCATATACTGCACAGATGTCTTCTGTGACAAAGTTGTAAAACTCTTCTTAATGTTTATATTTACAGTCATTTCATTCCGCCTGTACACTTTTTAAATGTAGCTTACAATATTCATTTAATGTAATTAATCATCTAATTCTAAACAGCTCCTCAACTGCTAAAATGTGATTATACAACACAAGCCTGATGCAAAGACTTATTATCCCGTCTACATGGTCTGTCTACATGGTACAATCCGTTCTACTTGTCTCATTTGTTAATTCCTATGAAACTGCCCATGCTGCTTCTTCATGTTTATAGGATAGTGTGGAAACTTTCACCTCACTGCTGATGCACTGCTACAATATACCCCCCTCTCTTCACAGTCAGCACATCCATTCTTACACATGAGGCCGGCAGCACAAGCACCTGAGCCAAACACTGTACTTTTCATCAGAGCAGCTTCCAACAAGGCAAGGACACAACGTTGGCCCATTTACATCGGACTGTCCCCACTGTGGGTTATCTTGTCATTTTATTTGGCCGGATTTGCACTGTGGTGGTTTGGCTTCTTTATTAATACGGAAAAGACTACCGAAGCAAACCAATTATCAACACAATATATTTTATTAGTCTGTGTTCGCTGTAGACAGGGTTTAACAAGATGAAATAAGTGAATGAGCTATTCAAATGTGGTTTTGAAATCAGAACACCACATGGGTTAGTGGTAATTTAATGCATTACTTTATGGCTGCAGATACTCAAACAACAAGGCTCAAAAGTAAATGGAGTGAGTAGATGCATATTTGTTCATATATAAAGAAGCAAATAGCCTTCATTTCAGTTTACTATATCTACATCAACTCTTGGTTATTTTGAAGCATGCTGATTGTATTGTCTAACACTTAAAGGAGCAGATAATATGTGATGATGTGGTTGTTTCGGTATCTTGAAATGTATTATTCCCAACACAGTGGAGACTCAGAGGACTCGCAGAGGGCAGTGCCTGTTGTCTGCCGCTGCGTCTTGTGTGTTCCTGCAGTTTGATTGAACCTAATTAATTCTTGTCTGCTTTATGGCTTTCCTATTGGCTCAGACTGATAAATAATGCACAGAGGTGATGGGATGGAGAAACTGTCCGACCTTAGTCTTTCTTAAAGCACATGAGTTTGACTATCTGCTGTTTCTTTTTATACAACAGCTCCATAGAAGTGCTCAATGCCTCACTGGGGTTCACCCTCTTAAATGCTGTGTGTAGTGATTACAATACTTTCACTTTAGGTGTACACATTTAATTATGTTTCCAATCTTTTTGCAATAATATTTAAAGCTTCCTAATTAAGCCATGTTTTTTGTCTAACAGAAGGAGTTACTTGTGATCAAAGCAGACCACGACGTGTTGTCTTTAACATATAAGAAAACGGTCACTGTCTGATATATGGGTTGGAAATAAAAGATGTTATAGGAGCCAAAGAAGCATGTGAAAACTAGTGATGGAACAGTGAAGAACTAGTTACATGGTTTTAAGTACCGCAGTTCAATCTTTTGCAGTTCGGAAGTTATGTACCCCAGCTTTAAAGACTGTCATATAAAAAAAGGATATTCAATACTGCCCATACTCTTTGATGCGTCTAGTGCATGTGATTTCTAATGCAAGCTGCAGATGAACTGCTTAGCATCATGGGTGGCAGGATGATGCAAAATGTTGATTTTAGTGACATTCGTGTGGATTGATTAGACGCTGTGGAGACCGTGGCTGCTCTCAGTTTGAAAGAATGCACTAAGCTGTGGATTCAAACCCAAAGTGCACTGCTTTGTGCTTCCCAGGCACCTCTAAATGATGTATTCATTCTACTTTCGCTCATGTTGTCTCCTGAAAATGACCCTTCAGCTCGGGTTGAAAACGGCTTGTGACTCACCTTACTCCATTGACCTGTCATTTGTTGTGCTTGCTGCACAGGACAACATGACTTTTCTGCTTAATCCCCTGTTTAACAAAAAGGTTATTCTAAGATTTAATCTCATAAGGCCATCTGTGATTTCTGACAGATTGAGGCGGAAAATCGCACTAATATACAGTAGAATTTGTCTTCTAACACTTCCCTATTTCTGACAGATATTTGAACAGAAAACCGTGTATTTGTCTCATTATGCAAATGTGTGAGTAAATGATTGCGCTGAAGGGCAGGGAAGAAGCACTATTAAAAACATATTAACTGTGATGTTCATTTGGGATGTAAAGGACCCCATATCATGATGTCTCCCCCCAGTGCTATTTCATGTAGCTTATAGTGGAAAGTGTGAAGGTCTGCAGTCCAGGCTCCCATGGCTTTGCAAACGGAGAAACCGTCAGCATGTAGTGTACAGTGTACAATGCTCTCTCATGTGTCATTACATATGGCAGGATTCTGTCTAATTAGCATCATAGACCATCTGCCTCAGATCATCTCATGGAACTCAATGGTTTCTTATGTAAGGTATATGGATGTACATAGGACTGCAACTGATCACATGTATTAACGTGATTTATTTCTTATTCATTCACAAAACAGTGTAATCGAAACACAGATGATAACCCTCTTTCCGGGTTCAAGGTTCAAAACCGTTGCAAACTGTTCCAACCTACATTAGGACATTACAATGTCAATGCGGCTCTAAAGGGAAAACTGCTGCTTCCTTTTGTAGCTACTGCAATAAATGTTTGGGTACCAGTATTTGAAAAGGAAATAAAGATTACTTACTTACTTACTTTATATACTTACTATATTTGATATAGTAATATTATATAACATAATATAAATACCTCTTTAGGGGCCGGTCTGGACTTGTATTCATTACGGTTCGGTATCCAGTTTTTTTTATTAGATCGGTTTTTCACTGCAGGGAGGCCCCTCCGCTCTAAAAACATGTGTAATTCATTTGTAAAATATCGGCTCCCATCATCAGAACCATAGCAGTGACTCTGCACCTGTGTCAAACTAATATATTTTGACATTTAGCTCACTAGTTCAATTTAAATGTGGAGATGGAGCTGGCTGTGGGCTTGATTTATTCATACTGATGCAACAGTGGACTGTGACATTTTAGCTAATCCTTTTAACTATTGGAGGAGACAATATGACACGGACATAAAACACATGCTCATCTGTCTCAGAAGAACCCTTCCTAAAACTGATTAAAGTAACATTACAATAGAAAGTCACACATACTAGTTCTCAGCGTTAAGTTTGTGTTTTTGAGTCTGTATTTTGGAACCAAGCTTTTGTGGCATGTTATTTTCATGTACATTTTTGCAATTAATTGGTGTGCTCTTGATGTTGCTCATTCATGTGTAAGAATTGGGACAGAAGAGGACACTTACACAATGGCAGCATCACAACAATTGTGTCATAATTAAAAAGTGTGTTGTTCATAGTTTTGTCTTTTTGGACAAAACGCAAAAACGCTTCATTTCATTCTGGTTTTCCCATCACCATCTTGAACCATTGAGCTGCAGGCTTCATCCTCACTTTCACTCTTTTGGGTATTTTGGAAACTGTCAATATTATTTGTTTAGCACGGTTCATACCTAAAGCAACTCAAAGTGCTCAACCAAACAAAATAGAAACAATCGGTTCATGAATAATCAGTACATTAAAAAGAGTAAAGATTCTATCCCAGAGTCCTGCATCCCCATGTTTAGTCTAGACTCTGGCACTGGCAGGAGGGTCAACTCTGTATATGACATTATTTCCTGCCCCTGATGAAGAAATGCAGCCCCACAGCATGATGCTACCCCCTCCAGGTTTCACTACTGCTGTGATTTACAAGAATACATTGAATTGAACCACACATAGTCTTTTGTATTTAGGCCAATCTTCTTCCACAAGTTGAGTTGTGTTCCCCACTTTGCTTCTGGAGACTTTTTTCCAACACTTTCTATTTGCCACTAGTCCATAAAGTCCAGATTTGTGTAGTGTATGACTAATATTTGCCCCATATACCGATTCCCACTGGTGAGCTGTGGATGTCTGCTGCTTCTCCAGAGTCACCGTTGTTGCATTCAGTGAAAACCGGGCTGAATAATTGTGCAAGCCAAAAAATAAATTAGTTTGTGGTTACCAAAATGTGGAAAAGGGTTCATGGGGGTATAAATAGTTTTAAGCCAATGTAGATGGATAAGATATTCAGACAGACACGCCATTCCTTATGCGTCTGGATCGACATGATCCCAGAGTGGTAAATGAATCAATAATGGCTATTGTGTTATATCATTGGTGCTAATTATTATGTTATTAGTATTTATGAGATTGATGGTGTACATGTAAGGGCGACAGTAGCTCAGTTGGTAGAGCATTGGCCTTTGGGCCTGAAGGTTGTGGGTTCGAGCCCACGGAAAGACCTACTTCATGACT
>JAPMNZ010944774.1:0-12126 GCA_029875035.1 Pomatoschistus microps | reverse complement strand
ACGATGCCCAAATATAGGTGAGTTCAGCTAATCTCCCGGTGTCCGTGAAGTCCCATGCGCTACTGAGCAAAAGCCATTCATTTGAATGGGGCGCCATCTTGGATCACCGGGGCTTGGTCAGAACAGGTCGTTTCTGACCACTAGGTAAAATCCTCCAGCTCTGGTCGTCCTGACAAAGCTGAGCATCCACATCTGGAGATGGGTTCCCGGGCGCTGCAGAGAATGAATTGCCAAACGAGATAAAAATGTGCCCCTTTACCTTTAAAAATAAAACCTACAGAACACAAAAACTTCGAGTCTAAATTAGTGAGCAGCTTTTTGACTGAATAAGAAGATTAGGTCATTTTGAGATATATAGATCATCCTTTTTTTATAATCATCATTATCCTGTTTCTCATTTTCTTTTTTAAATAAATGGTTGTCGAGCAGGGAGCAGCCTGTCTGGTCGCATACAGCAGTTCCTCACGTGTTGTGGGTGATGGCCTGATGGTCAGGCAGCGGAAGCACAGTGTGCACAGGTCCTCCGTCTTTCTCCTGTGCCTCCAGTAAAACCACCTGCAGCTCCGAGCTCTTGAGACAGGACACCTCTTTCCAATGACGAACTAGAAGCGGACAAAAGTAAGTAAGTAACGCTTATTAGGGAAGAGTGAGGTTGCCAGTACAGGAGGTGCATGCCAGACCTATTGTGTAAGTTTTCAGTGGTAGGGGAAACCGGAGCACCAAGAGGAAACCTACACAGACACGGGGAGAATATACAAACTCCTCTAAGAAAGACCCTGTTCAGACGGGATTCATACCCAGGATCTTCTAGCTAAGAAGCGAGAAGTGTAAAAACAAACCATCATAACGAACAACAACAAAAGAGAATTATGTTGCAATTAGCCAATTTAGATTAGATAATCACATTTAAAATATCCAGTTTTTTGTCTATTCCACTTTACTCATTCATTATTTGCTTCTGTTCACTAGTCAACAAAATCTGGGATTCGACTTTATATATACTCCCAATGCACTATGGGTTCACCAGCGCCATCACCGAAGTCAAATCTATATTAAAATAATAAGAAAAGCTGAAACATCAAGATATTGCATTCCAAGAGTGACATCTGGTGGTGAATAAATGGACACGCATGTTTCTCTGCTGCTTGACAAATGTTTGAATGAATGGATGAGTTTGTTCATCTGAATGAGCTTTTTACATGTCACACAGTAAAAGAAATGGCCTTGTTGTCTCACCCTCAGTCAGGTCCATATATGCAAGGAAGGCGGCGTGGATCTGAGCGCTGTCCTCGACCCCAAGGCTTTTCATTTCACGAAACTATAACACAAACTCTTTGAGGAAAACAAAAACTCACAACACATGTATCTGAGAGCACTCACCACAGGATGTAGATCGATCCAGTTATCGCCCGGAGAAATATCAGTCATATTTAGTTAACATACATTTACTTTACCATTCGATGTAGTAATTTAATCTGTTAATCGAGGATAACTGTCGAATCATGGAACAAAATAAATGGTAAACAGCTAACATGCTTGGTTGGGATGTACCGGGGTGTCACTGAAAAGACTGTCCGGGTAGAACATGGCGTCACTGGAAGTAAAACTATGGCTGCGTTCAACTTCATACAAAGCATCTCCTTCTTTTTCATTTAATTGATTCTTACGGCATACACGTCGACCGAAGTGAAGTTCAATATATATCTAAAAACGCTACATTTCACTTGACAAATACTAGTCAATTGTATAGCACAAGGAAGGATGTAGTTTGGTTGAATTCAGGTGGCCAACTCATCCATGGATACTCCTTTACGACAAATACAGTCTATGTTTACGACACGCCGACAACATACAAATAAATTAGTGCTGTAACAATCATAGACATATATAGATTCTATATATGTCTATGGTAACAATAGCGCACTGAATTAGATGTTATGCTCGATAATGACAGGAAAAAGAGTCTACAGATGATCTGAATCCTGAAATGATGCATCATCATTTGTGAACTGAAATAAACACAAAGACAGATAGTTCTTCTATTTATAGTTTATTTACAAAAGCACTAGTATTTAATATCAAGCAAAAGAAAATGGAACAAATATTAGTCCAGTTCCATGTCACAAAAAGAGTTATGATATTTAAACCACACAATGAAAGTTTTGTAATAAATTAAAGCAGGAAAAAACATGCTTGTACTTCGGTGTTGCACTGGAAAAATTGAAACTCCAATGTTTTATTATAAGACACCTGAGAGTAAAAATCAACAGCTTGTTGCAGCAATTTAGTTCCAGTCCTCTTGATATTCACTTTAACTAAAGCTTCCATCAGAGAAATCATTGTTTCACAATTAGACATTTTAAAAACATTTGCTTCTTTACAGTGTGCATATTTAGTGTGGTGATGTCTCTTAGGAGGCAGTGCAGAAAACTTTACGTGTGAAATCATTCATCATCCACATTTAGTGATATGAAAACATTTGGATTGAGCTCTTTTCTGTGGTGAATATGCTGAAAAGTGAACGCCCTGCTGCAGTGGCTGCTGATGCCATTTTCCAGTAATCTAACAATGCAATGCCTGAAGGTACAAAATGAAGTTGTGAAATTGCATATAAAACATTTCATCTACAGACATAGTTGGTCAAACTTCTGAAATCCAAGTTTACATTGATCCTGGACTTTAGGAGGAAATGTTGGATGGATTTGTACAGATGAAAGAACATGAAGGATTGAGGTATGTTATTGTTGTGAGATAAAAGCTGTGTGTAGATCGGTCCATCTGAAAGTCTTTGACTAAATATAAAGAGAAAATGCATTTTGGTGTGGAACAGCCGGTGCAGTCATCAGTTACTGCCAGCAGCAACGATGAACAGCAGTAAAAAGAAACTTACATTTGTCCAACCAGACACTGGCTCTTAAGAATGGACTGAGATGAAAGTGGTCTGAGGAACCTACAATCAAATGTAAACAAATCAAAATAAAGGAGAACGCAACTACTGAAAGTAAAATGACTCTTCTTAAGGTTTGTAAAGGACTTGGATAAGGCAGTTTTCAAACCATTGGTTTTTAAAACACACAGTTCCAAAGTACTTCCTCACGCAGTAGAGTCACAGTGCAAGCTACTACACAATTTTAGCCAATTAAACCTGTAAGTTAAAAAGTGCCATATTGCATAATGAGAATCGCCCTGATGGGGCATATACCATACACACTGATTCATTTGTAGACTTGGTGCAAAAACATATGTCAGAGGTTAAGGCTTTCGCGTTTCCTGAAAAAGTGTTCACTGAGAAGAGTATTGTGTCGAACAGTGTGGACATGATATTAAAAGCATAAAAATCAACCCTGATATTTCTGTTCTGGCCTTTTGTCTGTAAACTCACTTAGCTTGAAGTTAGAGGTGGGAGATATTGACCAAAATCTCAAAATATGATTTTAATAACACTTTTAGTGTATTATTTGAAGTAATTTAAAACACGTCAAATATTGCGTTGACAAAACATTTTTTGTCTACAAAATATTGAAACATTTTCATATCAAAAATCTTCCCACCTCTAATTACAATTAGAAATTCCAAATACAGTAAAATAAAATAAATGGCGTGGGAAATTTGTATCCAACATCTCCACAAACTGAACTCATCAGAACAGACCCAAACTGGTCTGTAATACTAGGGCTAGTTTGACAAAAAGGCTCAAGTTTAGCATGTGTTGCAGCTTTTTGGACATGTTGGATACTTCCACACCAAATGTACATTACATTATCTTTTGCTACAGGTCCTTTTCTGATAAAGATCATTGCAAACACCGGTAGTTACAACAGTTAAACATAAGACTTTTGTGAAGTTGTAAAGAAACACCAGGCGCATTCACCTGATCCTGAAACCTGTCCCGCTCGCGTCAGAAGGCCACGGGATTTTCTCCTGAAATACTTAGTACAACATCACATACACAAAACTCAGACTATTGAGTATCCAGATCAAACGGCAACACTCAGGAAAAGCCTATCGTTTACGCTCACCCCTAATATAAGGACTACAATTATTCATCACGTATAATTCTGCTAATAGCATTACAACTCCTCTACATCAAAAGCTTAAAGCTTATGTACATTTGCATCAGAATTAGACATAACACTACTGTATTATGCGAGGAGACGGTCTACACTCTTGAGTGACAACTTAGCAAAAGTGTCTGCACTGGATCTTGTGTAAGAAAAAACATGCCTCAAAAGTTAAATATATAATAAAGGAATGTATCAACAACTAAATGATGCACACCTTGAAAAATTATATTAAAAAAACAACCTAAAAGAAATATAAGCCTCTAATCACTGCCTTTTCTGCTATTAGCTACTTGCTATGTAAATAAACAGAATAAATGCAACAACTTACAAAAAACTCAAAACAATTAGTTTTGAATGTGACATATCCAGAGTTTTTTTCTTATAAAACATTGTAGGCGAAACTTTATCATTCCATTTCTCAACTCTATTGAAATTATTGAAACCAACAAAAGCGTGTTAAGAACAAAGGGGCTGCAGAATGTGAGGTACATTGTGTTTTTTGTTGAATATACATTTGTGGTTATTTTTGTATTAGATGGCTTTTTTTAAAGGTAAACAGAGAAATTACGCTTTCCTAATGTAAAAATAACATTGCAGTCCCTTTGAACATGTTATAAATGTGTAATTAAGATTATATAATGGAATGTATCTATTGCCATTATATCTCAACACACATTCGTCCTTGCATAAATATATATTTGACAAAAAGTGCAGCCAAGCCCAAACTTTAGTATATAAAAGCACAATTCATACATTTTTGAATTCTCTGAAGTTACCCTTACTCTTTTGCACATGGATATGATGTGCACGTGGGGACCAGCCTTGGTCTGTTGGAGCTGGAGCACTAGTGCGGTAGCGCAGGGCCCTTGTTGCGGCCCAGCATGGTGACCTGGAAGTCTGGGTGGCGGCGGGCGTGCTTGATCAGGTGGTCACTGCGCATGAACCTCTTGTCGCACAGCGGACACTGGAAGCGCTTCTCCCCGGTGTGAGTGCGTGTGTGGCGGGCCAGCTCATCGGAGCGGGCGAACTTCTTCTCACAGTCGGGCCAAGTGCACGGGAAAGGCCGTTCTCCTAAAGCCAGCAACCACAGGTCATTAAACCACATTGTGTCTTATTGTACAACTAGTTTCAAAACAGTGATAGGTCAGATTTGAAGCACAGGTAACTCAATATCAACTAACAACATTCACTAAGTTCAAGAGGGACGACAGCAACACAAAAGTGGAAGAGGAGGATGCTCGCTGCCATTTTCAGATCACAAAGCCACGTTGGAGCGGCGTCTGTGGGCGTACCCCTAGATCAGGCCCGCTTCCTGCTCTTAATCCTTGTGATTCTGAACACCAGAATTCACACGCATTTTGATGAGCAAAGTGCATGTGGTCACATGGAATACAATATAAAACGCACAACAATACTTTTCGCATTTAAAATTATTATGACAGACTGCAGTCAAACAGCGCTTTCTGCGGATTATTCATTTGATGGAAGTTCATACCTCAACACAGTGAAATTAACAGGGCTCTTATGGGCTGCTCGTAAGACACTGAACTGGAGGTTTCGTCTTACGTTCATTTCATATGCAAATACAGTGTAGAGGAAGCTCCTCGTCACAGGGTTTATGTCCTGCCCAGTTCTTTTGTTAGTGTACCTCTTTGTCAGTTTTCGGAGAACTTTACTTATCTGTTCTTTGTTGCCTCACCTTTAAGTTATGATCGCAACGACACTCTTTAAATCGTAATCCAATAATAAAATACTAGTCTAACTCCTTGACAACATATCCCGCCGCATCGTAAGCGTGTGAATCATGAACTTTTTGTTCAGACGGTTGAGTTTATGAGTGTCATGTCCAGACACGTGTCATAACACAGACTGAGGCAGAGATGTGCTGGACTGTGCCGAACTGTACCTGTGTGGGTCCTGATGTGCGCCTTCAGGTGGGACGACTTGCCGTAAACGCGGTCGCACCCCTCATAAGTGCACTGGTGTCGTTTGATCGGGGACCTGGGGACCCCCGCCCCGCGCTGCTGTCCTGGGACCGGGGTGGCAGAGGGGGTCGCCGTTGGGGTGGTGGGGTCAGACAACGTGGTGTAGCCGCTCTCGCCTCCGCATGAGGAGTTACTGCTCTCGGAGTAGGCCGACATGGGCCGAAACTTGTCCTGGATGTCGGTGAGAATGCCCGCAACAGCCATCATGTTGGCCCCCTCCAGGCGCAGCGTGTCCCGCACTTCCCTGTCCTCACTCGACCCCTCGTCCCCGGGAACAGGGCCCACTACGGCGGCCTGGCCACTGGCATCCACCGGGGTCGGTCTGTGCAGCACCGGGCCGCTGGAGATCGACACCAAACACTCCGCGGCAAAATAGTCAGAAGACGCCGAAAAGGACATGTTTGGCTCTTGTTTTAATCTGAAACAGTCGAGGACAGGAGGGGCTTAGCTCGACCTCGTTTCCACAAACTCAACGAAAGAACCGCGTCCAAACGGGCTTTGTTATAGCCATACAGCGTCACCACAGGCACATAGACGTCAAGCAAAGGAAATATAACACAATGATGGTTATATCTTAAAGAAAAAGCAAAAAAATAAATAGTCTAAAGTGCTGAAGCGAACACGCGTCCCCTCACAGACTGACGGCTCATTGTGTCTGAGCCGGTCAAACCTACGCCCCCTAGTCCGGACTGAAGGCGCGTTCAGGGCCCACCCATAAAATACTAGTTCCCAGTGCTTATTGTAAAACTAACAAAAGTGTTGCGTATATAGTTATAAGCACACAAACTGTTCGGTAGTTACCTTGTAAATAGTCTTTACTGGCAATATTTAAGCCCGTTGTTTGAAATGATCGCCGTATTAATATCATTGGCCGCCTCGCTTTCCCAAAGTTATATTGTTTATTTCTGTTTTCACCCGTTTAAATAACTGCGCAACGTTGTGACACACGCGTCAAATCGCTTTCCATAAATAACACAAAACATTAACTTTCCTCACCATGTCGACTTTATGACTAAAAATGTGAAAGCGTTTGCGTGATCTCTGCCGATCTCTGTGCATTTTTCTGAGGTCAGTGAACGCGGCGCACACCAGCAACACAGCGTGCCTGGCGTGGGGCACGGGCGTGGTGGTTGCGGTGGTGGTGTGGAGGGGGTAATGATGGGGGAAGGATCAGGGATGAAAAGAGGTCTGAACATTAGAGCTGGTTCTAAAGTGAAGCCAGAAGGACTGTGGCTCATAGACGAAAAGAACACATCATCCAAAACATATGAAACTGATCACAACTGGACATTTGTAAAGAAAATCAGATTCAGATTCATTTATTTGCCGTTTGCAGAAAAAAAGATGAGCTATTCAAAATATTATAGAATATCATTACTAATTTTACAGTTACTTTTACAGTTACTTTTTCTTTTGGAATCGATTATGCAAACATTACTTTATGTGTTGCATGCAGGTGGGGGTTTCTCATGTATAAAAAGTGCAAAGTTCTGTTAATCCTATGAATACAGTGCTCTGATTGGATCATGTAATGGCATACGTTCCAAAGTAAATGTAAATGCAGTTGTAAAATAAAGTATATCTGTCTCCCATCATTCAAAAAAACTTTTAAGCGCCTATATTTTAGTCCATTTTCAAGTTTTGGTCCAGTATTTTTTTGTCCAGTTGTTTAAAGCATAATATGATACAAAAAATAGACCAGATGGTGACATAATATTAGACAACTACTCCAACTACTTACCAACACAGGTTTTAATTCTATTATTTTGTTTATAGGGCCATGCACTTGTAGCAGCACTGTATTCAATTATGCAAGGAATTTGTTATAGAATCTATTATCTAAAATAAAATACATCTTTACTGAACTCATGATCCACTTTGGGCAAACATTGCAGCTCACTCAAAGTTGTCAATCATTCTATTTATAGAAGTTTAATCCTGAAACACTTTTGTCCCACATCTTCCTTTGTGTTTTTCATGTCCCCAAATGTGCAGTGTCCAGAGTCCAGATTTGTCTGAGATAAAGAGACTGGTAACCTTTTATTATTTAACTGTTCAAATATATTCCTGTAAGATCTATGCATGTTTTATAACAATATCTAAACTGTTTATTTAATATGTTAATGTTTTAATATAAGCTCTGTTTGTCTGGTCAGATGTATCACTTCTCAGGCTAGACCTTTCTGTGTTGAGTTTGCATATTCTCCCCGTGTCTGTGTAGGTTTTCTTCAGAGTAATCCAGTTTCCCTTACCTCTGAAAACATGAACATTAGGAATTAATGTAATGATAGAACGCATATACGGTGATAGTCAGAGGTTTCGGGTTTGCCATCTCTCTTTCTGTCATCACCGTGTGTGGAGCGAATGGAAAATTCAGATACACCAACATTTCACAGCTCTTCGTGTGACCTCGGTTTGTGAGATGCGCTATATAAATAAAAAGGATAATTACTTACTTACTCACTCCCGACCCTCTCTCACCCTGCACACACACCACTCCCCTTTTGCAGGACACTACAATCCAAACCAGAACCACCATCTTCTCGTCACTGGATCCCAGCCCTTTACCATCATTAAACTTCTGTCACTTTAAAATCTCAAACCTCTGGACACTTCACTCTGATTTTGTATCTATTTTTTACTTTTTTATAACTTCACATCATATGCTAAAGTGTGTGTGACTTCCTGTGTGACTTTTTTTATAACTTTGTATCATATGCTATTCTCAGTGTGTGACTTCCTGTACTGATCTGATTATGTGTTATTGAATATCTGCAACAATAATGATAATAAATAAACACAAATAACCCTATAATGTGCTCATCGAGAGAGTTTGCCTCACGGATCATGTCCACATTTTAAAGGGGTCTTCCTTCCATCACATTCCATTTTCACCAATTTCAGTGTAAATGGAATCGCATCCTGCCAATAGACAATCAACAACATCATTATACCATGTAGAAACTTGTCTCAGCCTAACACTTATTTATGTTTGTGATTGGGGTGGCTGCGATTGGCGCTCAGTGTTTGTAGTTTCCCATGGAGGCATTTCCTGATTGGTCGCTGCGAGGAGGGTAGGTCACTTTAGGAGCCCTTGTACAAGTGTGGTCATTCAGTCTGAGAACGCAGCAAGGTTTTCATCTCATGTATAGAACTTCCATCATGTTTTTATTATTTCATTATACTTTGACAATTGCGCTATGTTTTTTACACTGTCAAGGTGAGTAACACTTTAACTTTTGTGTGATTACATATGTGAGATGTTGGAGTGATATTTCTGTGTCTGTGCAGCTGCTGATCAGTTTGTCGCTGGAACAGGACTCTGTGATTCTGCTTGTTCTGGTGAGAAATGCACCTGCCGTTTATTTAGTAAATGCAGTATGTTACAACATTATGAGTAATGAGTATCAACATTATGGAGATACATGTTTTGTGAGCTGATTTCTGTGACAGTATGATATTTAGATGAATGCAACACAAGCCTCTGAATGTGTAAAAAGTGAAGCAAAAATCTTAAAGAGGTATCTATGATGATGCTGATCCACAAGTGGACTTTACAAAATGTGTATTCTTTAAATAACTAAGGCAATGTGACTATTCTGAAGAAGCTGATTAGGATTCCTTTACTAATTCAAGTCTAATGATACTACATGCACATACACAATGAAAATTATCTTCTTTTGTATATTTTAGTTTTTTCCCTGCTTTTACCTTCAGTATATTATGTCATATTGCTCTTTTGTCAGGGGTCCCTGTCTCTGACTGGTCCGCTCACATCGGCCTGAGATTCACCTACAGATACAACGCCACGGTCAGCAGCAGCCTGCACAGAGCCAGTGCCGGGAGAAATGCACTTGCCCTAGACTGCCTCGTTGATGTAGACGTGGTCTCCAAATGTCATCTAATGATGCAGGTTTGAAGTACACAAGGCTGAAAAGCAGATTCCAGCTCAAACTCATTATCTTAGTTTTGCTCCAGGTTTATGTGTGTCGATCTTTGATTACATATTTGTTCTTTATTGTACAGATCAGAAACGCACAGATCAAGCCACTTTCCTCTCAAAAAGACTCAGTGCACAGTCTGAAGAGCGTACGGTAATAAAAGTGTAACAAAAGTGTAACACTGATGAGTCGACATGAATATTGCTTGAATGGCCTGTTGCATTGTCTTTAGCAGTAATTGCTTCACAGTCTGTTTTCTCTGTGAATGTGAGGCAGTTCAGAGGCCGCTCTTGTCTGTGGTCGGTCTCCAGAGACTCATCTGCTGTTTTTGTTTCCAGGGAGTCGTTGGAGAGAGCGCGCCTCAAGTTCTCCCTCCGGGGGGGCAGGGTCACGGCCCTCTGTCTGCAGGAGGGGGAGCAGGTGTGGGGCCGCAACATTCAGAGAGCCATTCTGAGCATGCTCCAGACTGCAGTGCGAGCCGCGCCGTACTCTGTGAAAAACGAGGTGAGACAGAGCTGATTTTAATTCAATCCTTTAGTTTTGTGTAAAACTTCCAATGAATGTTAACAAAGTACAAAATCTGACGCTCTGGTATTTAGATCAGGTCCTCTGGATTTGATTTGAGCTGAGTTCAGTCTGGTTCTCTTCCTGGTGTAGCCCAAGTTAAAGTCCAAAAAGGCAAAACTATTTATTAATTGCACCAATATTAGGCCTTTGACACTAACCAAACAACTTTACCGCTAGACCCTGAAGCTGAAACCCTGAAGCTGAAACCCTGAAGCTGAAACCCTTTAATTTAGGCCTTTTTATTTGGGCTCTACTCAAATTATAAGTGGTAACAATGTTTGCCCAAAGAAAAATCATAATTCATATCTAGTTTATTTGTTAATCTTATTATGAATGTAGATCTGATGCCCATATAAATCATAAAAACAGTAGTATGATAATCTCTTTTTGATTGGACGAAAAAACTCCTCTTGTAATATATCTACAATTTGCTTTTTTACAGTATTTCTGAAATGTATCAAACTGCAAAAATTATGATAAATATGAGCTAATAATCGCTTGAATCGCTTTTTTTAAAATCTCAATTTGAGTTCATTCTGACAGTCTTAAAACATTTTTTGGCAATGGAACAAAGCCATTTCATTGTATTTTATTTTCTTATTCCTAGGGATACATTTCTTGAATCTTTTTTAAACAAGATTATTTTCAAATCTTATCTTAAAGTAGTCAGAATGTGCTCAAAGTAAGATACATTTTACTAAATTTGAGAATGTTTTGACTTTTTTAAAAAGCTTTTTGCAGCATGTACTGTAATGCTTTTTAATTATGAGGGATATGATGGATGGTGATAGTTAAATTAATTAAATATGAATGTAATAATCTGCTTTAATTGTCGTGTTCACATATCCGGCAGGTACGGTTATCAATTGGCTGAGGGGCAAACATTCTCTATTTGTGGCCCTAAAACCACCAAAACAAGTGATCATGTGTCAACCCGTCACCAAAGTCAGTGAAGCATTTTTTTCTCCTGGTGAACTAGACTTGGTCCAGTTAAAGTGAACCAAACCAACAAGTGTGAACACGCCCTCACTCCACCTCAGGAATATTAAACTAATCTCAAAGCAGAACCAAACAGGACAAGTGTGCGTGCATCTTTACTTGCCCAAACAACACATGGGAAATGATGGAATAAAAACTGCAGGTCTGGACTAAACCAGGATAACACGACCAAACTAACCACAACTGGTTTTCTGGAAAGCTTTGAAATATTTTTTTTCTCAGCCAATAAATACAATATGACCATCAAGCTCCTGGACACGTGAAACAGACATTTACAGCAGATTATTCACATTATATGTTTTCATTTCATTTTTTATTATAATATATTTACGACCCCATTAGACCCAAGCAAGGAGGGGACTATTATTCCTGGGATCTGTTATGAAAATTAAAGCGTTCTACACTTTGACAATCCCTTTGGGCAGCAGATTTACGTTTATACTGTAGATACAATTTACAATCAAACTTGATGGAATATGAATATAAAATTGAATATAATTTTTCTTTTTGCAGACATTGCTACAGTGTATAATTTACTACTGGGCGTCCTGGAAAGGTTCAGGTTTAGCT
>JAPMNZ010944757.1:0-16594 GCA_029875035.1 Pomatoschistus microps | reverse complement strand
AAGTGAGTTTTGATTGGAATGGACACAAACATATTAAGTAAATCAATCACTCCAAAGTAATAGTTTTACATTCTGTCAAATGTAATACTCTTTATTACTTAATAAAGAGCTGAAGTTGATGGTACTCAAAAAGGCCGATGGAACCTCTTACAGAATTTTTTTTGTGTCTGATTAAAGCAACACTTTTGTGTGTATGTTTTTTATTCTCATTTTAAAAAAATCACCAAAAACACACATTTGGTGTCTTCCCCAACACTGCTCTTCAGACTTTGATAATGTGTCAATAGTCCAGATAATTTTTCTAGTCCAGTGTGAGTTACTGCTTCATCTGCTTCATTTTTATGTTTTAAACCTGTGTCAGGGTGAACGGGAAATTGTATTCTGCAGGCATTTTATTCTGCAAACTATTACATAAGTATTGATATAAAAGTCTTACATAGATCTGCTGAGGATTTACTACTTACATGTTCCTGGTACAATCTATTTTATCAGTAGATAGGAACTACCAAAAATTATTCGATGTTCACTGACCTTTTCTGCTCCACTGTAGTTCAGCTACAGCACACACACGCACACACATACACACATGCACGCGTACTAACACACACACACATGCATTACGCACAGACACACAAACATAGACTTTTAAATTCTTTCGACTGTATTTCACTGATCAGGCTACAAAAGACCATACATTCCAGTGTTGCTTCTTCTTTAAAACATGTTTTAAAAGATGTTTTCATCTCTGTGGTCTACGTCACAGCAGCTTCTCTCAGAGGCTTGCTCATAAGCTTCTAGTGTACTTACAGTCTGGTGTAAAGGCAGTGTGTCAGATCTTAAGGCTGTTAACAAGAGTCCACTGTAAATCAACATGAATATGAAATTGATTTGTGGACTTTAAAGTGTCAGGTTTAATTAATTCAATTAATTAGTGTGCTAAAAATGAACCACAATAAAAGCAATAACATTATTAAAACAATAACAACTTATCTGCAGTGATCTCTTAAGTACCGCAGACATGCTATCCGGCCTGAAACAGTGCGGACAACTGCAGCTCTAATCTAATCTGGCCCAATAAGGATTGTCAGGGAGAAGGGATCCATGTCCACCTGGACCAGGAATCCTCCAGCAATAGTCTGAATGTCCAGAGGATCAAGGGATCAGCTTGGAGGCAGTGTCCACATACTGTTTACACACTCCTCTGTGCTTCACATTAGTGAATGTATGTACCAGAACCAAACATTAAATAGGAAAAAACACATTTTGATGTTCCCAAGAATACATTAAAACATCTACACCAATATCACTCCTCATCTTTTCTTAATATTTCAGCAATGCAGTAAAGTCCTCAAATGTATGTAAAAATACTTTTCTGTGCAGTGTAAACATATTCCACATTGCATCCAGTCTAAAGTGTTTCCTGTTATGGTGCATTTATGATTCATCATCAATTGGAGGAGCGAATCCTTCTTCCTTTCAGAGGCTGGGGAGGCCTGAAGTTATTCTCCATCCGTAACCTCTGGTCCTCTTCCTCTCCAGTGAACTGCAGCAATCTAAATTTTCCCAACTGAAAGAAAACGTCATGTTAATTTAATGCTTTATTCATTGAGTTTAGTTCCACTATTGTTATGGGACAAAACACCCGATGCCTTGAATTCAAAAGACAGGCGGAGTTACTATATTATGTTTCAAGGTAGTGAAAAACAAATTAGTGAGTGTTATATAAGAGCTTCACTGCTGTGCGTCTACAGAGGCATTTCTCAATTAAAGCTATGCACTGTCCAGTCATTCATCCATCTGGATCATCAGCTGAAGGAGATCAAAGGCTCCAGGCCTGGACTCCAAGGCTGTGGGGCCTGGTGAGCTGCTAGCACCCCTCCAACAATGCTACAGACGTCTCTTCACACATTAACCTCATGCACGCACATGTGGGTGATGCTATCATGAAACTCCATACTTCACTTGGGAGTTAAAGCGTGGAGCTCAACTAGTAAAGATCAACAAAGTGTAAGAGCATAATCCAGCGGCTGGCAGCAGTCGCCGCTCTGCCGGAGGGCCGCGAGAGGCATGCGCCACTCTCATCCAGTGACTCAGCTTAACTTGTCAACAAAGTATGTTTTAAGACAGACGCTTTTGAATTGGAATTTAGCAAAGATACAAAGAGAAATCACCTCTCTTCATGTAACATAAGATCTATATGTTTAGAATACAAGATTCAGTTGTCTACTGTCTTTTACAGCAGATGAAGAGGAAATTATTTCTTAATGTATACAGTGTTCTAAATGACAGAAAACAGAACTCTACAATCATTCTGCAACAATCAGTTGCAGCGATGTATAAAGATAATCTATTCAGTAACTTGATATTATTAAGTTGCTAGCCTGAGTCGGGATCTACAGCCTGTTCGAAAGTGAGAGCGGATTCTTCTCCCAATATAGGCCCCCCAGAGGTTTCCCAATTTTTCCCGCTGAGTTTTTGAGTCGGTCCTCAATGCAAGGGGGTCTAAGAACAGTGATGATCAAGGACATTTAGGGACAGTTATGGACATTGGTCACTCCGCTCCCTATGGACTAATGGCTCCTATGTGTTTGTTATGACTGCATTCGCTGTGTTCAAACTGTTCTGATCTGTTAGTAAAGTCCTCCGAGACGACTATTTAGGTCTGTACAGCAATAAATTGAATTGAAGTTGCAGAAACTAACTAAAAGCATAGTACAATACAATACTAAAAAAGCATAAAGTATTGATGGTGGTACATGCTTACCTGTTTTTCTGAGACAGCAATGGGATCTTTAAGCAATATCCAAGTGACACTTTCATGGAGTGGAGGTGTGGTCAGGGATCCCAGATAGGTCCAGTAGTGGAGGCTACTCGGTAAAAGACACTTTGGATTGAAACCCTTGAAGTCTGTTATACTGCTCTGAAATGAACCCAAAAAACACATTTCACTTTAATCGAATAATGGCAGCAGGCACAGTGCTTTTCACACTTACCTTATACTTCACCATGTACATTGCATCTGTAATTGTGTGGAGCCATCTGTGGTCATCGCCTGTCTATGAAGCAGAAGTATTCAGGTGAGAATTGTAAATACATTACATGGATAAAAGTAAAAACGACTGAAATAGCAGTGAAACAAATGTGGACAAATAAACCAAACTGTACATTACAGTACATGAGAGTTGTTGATGAGCCAATAGACTACAATGTTATATTGCATTATCTGCTGTTTAGAGGTTTTTCTTACTTCTAAAAAAATGCCTACAACAGCCAGACCATCAGGAGCAGCAGCTGCATGATCAAATGACGAATACTTGACAGCGTTCCAGTGCACCAAATGAAGCTAGAAGAAGAAAATGTTTTATAATTCTAACAAAATTACATTGACCTGTAATAAATGTTTTTAATTGTCTGTCACAAGTTTTAAAAAAACTGTCCATTCTATGGTTACTGGACATTTCTGTTGTGTACATATAGATGCTACAGACCTCAGATGCGTAGCTATTTCCTGCGACCGTGTGCTCGGAGCCATCACATCCCTTTCCACCCCAGTGGAAGTGAAACTGTTTGAGTCTATAGGGGTTTTCAAGGGGGCCTCCATGGATCACTGTAGGAGATGACACAGAGGATGTAGAGAGGGTTACAGGCTGTGTTGGTGATAGAAATACATCTGACCAAGGCCCAGTGAAGTACGAGGGTGTTGATCTGATTCTTATTTTAAATTCAACAGGCACACATAAACAAACACGAGCAAGTCCTTGTAGTAACACCTCACAGACATCCTATTTTAAGTTGCACATCAATCTATCTTTATGTGCCCTAAACCAAAGCTTTAGTTTGACCCACAAATATCGCTGCCAGCATCTGCACAAAACTAAAACATATGTGTAACCATCTCTGCCAGAGTCCCCAAAATACAATGATATGCTGATGATACAGTAACAATAAAAAGCAGCTACATTTATCTCTAGAGCCATGGTTCCAGTATCTCTTTGGCTCCAAAACTCCTGCTTACACCTAAATAGTAAAACATCATATTGTTATTCTCACTTCAGCAAGCAGGAGTTGAACAGCCATCTGTTCTGGTCAAGGAGAACAATTAGAAGTGGTGCAACTATTTGTGTACATTGGAGTAATCTTTGCTTCAACTCAAGTTTCAGAGATCATGTCAAGAAAATTTCTTATGTTGGTAAAAATGTTCTAAGCAAATGTTAATGAGTCAGTAGAGACTTACTGTGATAATTAGTTACATAACTAATTGGTTCCATTATTCCAGTTGAAGTTGTTTGCTGACACACTGATTGATATCTATTGTCATAATTCAAATAAGTAAACTTATGTGAGACCAAATCTGGCAATAAAGTCTCTGTTAATGTACAGTAGAAGCTCCTAAACAAATATGAGACACATTATCGTTGGTGGTAATGACAGGGTAATAAACATGGATCCACCCAGTTATAAAAGCAAATAGAGTCATAATGTTTTTGAAGAGCGGTTCAGGTTATTATTGCCAACAGACAATGCCTCATGCATTTAAGTGTTATTTCAGTCCAACATGAACAAGGTGTTATTTCTCGCAGTAAATTATGGCCTTTTTGCAAAAGGTTTGCACTTTCAAAAACCACTGTGCAATCCAGTCAAAATAAGATTCAACCTTATTGTTCCTCAAAGCTACCATCATAGTTGAGATAATTGGTGAACTTTGCACACATAATACACCCGTGCAAGCTCTGATTTTGAGATTTCATTCCGCTGGCCGTTTTTATTTGTATTTGACTTTCATAATAATAGTTATACATTAATACTATGCTACTGATAGACAAATCATCATCATCATCATCATCATCATCACAATAATAATAATAATACAAAGAGACAATGTTATATTAGCCTACCAGATCGTTCATCTGTGTCATCAAAGTTGACCACCACTGAATGTCCATTGTTAGAGATGCTGATGGAGGTGCAGTGATCATAGTCAAGCACAATTGGTCCCAAACTGGGATCATGAGAAACTTGTCGAGGGATGTCAATGGGAGACTGGCGGCTGCCCTGCGCCACTGGATAATTTGTATGCCATAAATCTGGACCTGTAGAGGTAAAGTTAACATTGACAAACAAGTAAAACGTAAAATAAAAAATAATAATAATAGTAATCAAATATATAAATAATTATTTATATATATTTTCATGTTTTCTTGAATAAATTACGGGACGTAATTTGCAACATTTTCAAAAACACTTTCTCTTCTGACTAATCTCTTTACAGTGACCACACAATCCTTTCAGGTAATCTAATCTGGCTTTAGTCTGTTGAAGCCTACTCTTGCGTTGCAATATGTCCACAAAGAAAAGCAAAATAATCAAAGTATAAAATCACCGTTCTCTTTTCCGTAACCCCAGTGGTTCCCCTTCATCGTGCCGCTGGAGATGTGGGATCCGCGTGCACGTGGAGATCACAAAGGCCCCTGGACCGGTGCCGCTCCTAATGAAGCTCAGCGGGCGGTCGAAGGGGAAGGGCAATTATCCGCCTTGACACGCCTTCTAAAGCCCAGGCCATGGACAACCACGATAAGCACAACATATCACCATACAATAATTATGTATAAAAGCTCATGTCTTGAGGTATCTATTAGGTTATTTCTATATCTTCCGTGATTGTTTTTTTTCGGCATTGGATTTTGCACATATGTTTTTAGAGAAATTAAACGAGTGCCATGTTTTTTGGAGGCAGCATTTCAGATGTATGCAGCAAAAATCTGTAACATGCGAATACTGTATGCGTGTACAATATTCAAATCCAGGTATAACAGTATTGTTTTCTACCTGCATGGATTCCATAAATGGAGGATTGTGTCTTTGCTCTTATTACTATGCTGTAATTATTTATGATTTGAATGCCCTCTATAATTGTTATGTTGTTTTAGTAAGCACTTTGAGTTGCCTTATGTATGAACTGTGCTATAAAATAAATGTGCCTTGCCGTAATATTACTAGATCAATATAAACTACACGATAGCACCCTCCAGCGGTATCTCCTCCAAAAAGCGCGTTTGTCTCATAGTATTTCCATTGAAACAAACAAAAAGTGATTCAGGGAAAATCATAATATGCTTACATATAACCTGTTATCAAATAGCAAAAGCAGAGATTCTGGCAGGACCGTGTTTATATTATTTTATTTTATTTATTATTTTTCGTCGAAAGTGCGAATGGCTTCACACTGTTTCCTTGATGTCCGTATCATTGTCCTCTCCTTTCATATATAAATGAGTGGAAATCTATATTAAGTCTGTTTATATGTAACTTTTCATGATGTCGTAAAATATTGTATATTGTAAAAAATATTTAAATAAACAAATACAAAATAAAAAAAATGGTGGAATCTGCGGCTACGTTTGTTAACATATTTCCTAAAAGAGAAACTGAACAAGCTTCAAGCCACAATGTCCTCCGACAAAGCCTCAAAAGAACAGAAATACGACCGGCAACTGAGGTATAAGCGGAATATAAAGACTCGTGAGAAAAATACAAAATACATTTATATCTCTGGCTAGCTCTTTTGCTAGCCTGTGCTTACTTCACATGCATTGTTGTTGTGCTAGTTATCGCTGCAAACATTATATCCTTTTCTGAATAAGTGCGTTTTGCTTTTGTGATTTTCAAACGTAAATTACCATTTTAAATTAGAAATGTCTCAACAAATCGTCTCAGCTATGTTGATTGTTGTAGTCCCATTGCTAACATTCAGTCTTGTTCATTCATACCAAATGCCAGTTCTGTGTTTTATTGTTTCTAGACTATGGGGAGACCACGGCCAGGAGGCTTTGGAAAATGCCCACGTCTGCCTCATAAATGCCTCAGCAACAGGGACAGAAATACTAAAAAACCTGGTTCTCCCAGGTAAGGACCATGGGCTCTCTTATTACTGTGTTACATACTGATCTCACACTGTCATGATGTAGGTATTGGAGCATTCACAATAGTTGATGGCCACACAGTTACTGGAGAAGATGTTGGAAACAAGTAAGGAAACTTAATTAATTTACTTACAGTTTAATGGCAGTGTTAATGTTGGTATATGTCTTTCAGCTTTTTCTTGAGCACAGATCACATTGGGAAAGTAAGATATTTGTATGATCTCGTCATCACATTGTGAGATTTACACTTAAGTTAATTATCTCCTGTTTTAGAACAGGGCACATGCTGCTACTGAGCTGCTTCAGGAACTAAACAGTGATGTATCTGGAAACTTTGTTGAAGAGGTTTGATTCTTAATTGAGTACATACTCAATATATCAAAAATGTCCATGTACTGATTTGTATCTGTTTTAGAGTCCTGAGAGACTCTTGGAAAACAATCCAGAGTTTTTTCACAAATTTACTGTTGTCATTGGAGCTCAGCTACCAGAAAAGTAATTATTTTAACTCAATTGTTTTAGGTTGTACTTGTATCGTGCTTTTATTTACTCTCATTTTTATTTCATTAGGACATGTTTATGCCTCGGCTCTGTTCTTTGGAGTGCGTCTGTGCCTTTTCTCATCTGCAAAACATACGGGCTAATTGGCTACATGAGACTAGTGGTGGAAGAGCATTCAGGTTAATAAAGAGGTTAATCTGGTAATAACATATAGTCTTTTTTTGTTTTATTTATATTGTGCATTTAATTCCAGTGATTGAATCGCACCCAGACAATGCCTTGGAGGACCTACGATTAGATGAGCCCTTTGATCAACTGAACAAACACATCGCATCTTATGATCTGGAAAGCATGAATAAAAAGGTTTGTCAATCAAATATAAAGGCAGTTCATTCTTATTGTTAAAGTTATATCACTGTAGTTGTCTTGATTTTGTTTTTAGGATCACAGTCACACTCCATGGGTTGTTCTTATTGCTAAACACCTGGAAAAATGGCTTAGCGAGGTATTTCTAAAATACTTTATTCTTTATTGTTTATTGTTGAATTTTAACATGTTTTCCTGTTTTCAGCATAATGGTCAGTTACCAAAGACGTATCGAGAGAAAGAGGCCTTCAGACAATTTATTCGAGAAGGTATTTTCCCAGAGTTGTCGTGGGAAGAATTATACTGGTTTTACTTGTATATATGTATATATTTACTTGTATAATTTTTAATTTTTATGTGTCACATTTTGTGACACATAAAAATCTCCTAAATAAATCTTACTAAACTAAACTGTACACGACATGATTATATGGTAAAGCATTTTCTCTTATTCAGGTGTCAGGAAAAATGAGAATGGAGTCCCAGAGGATGAGGAAAACTTTGATGAAGCTATTAAAAATGTCAATACTGCTTTAAATCCAACTAAGGTACATTTTTAATTTCAAACACAAATGCACATGTTGGCTTAATGTTACATATCATGAACTGCCGGTTCTTTTTAGATTCCAAATGTTGTTCAGGATCTTTTCAACAGTGAACAATGTAACAACATCACCAATCAGGTTGTTAGCAGACATCATCATGTATTGCATTGTTTATGTAGGTGTTTCTTACTCATTATGCATTTATGTTATATTTACAGTCTTCTCCATTTTGGGTGATGCTTCGTGGTGTCAAAGAATTTGTTCAAAATGAAGGCAACGGCAACTTACCTGTTCGAGGCACAATACCCGACATGATAGCAGACTCGCAAAAGTTTATAAACCTACAAAATATGTAAGTAGTCATCTGAATTGGGAATTTTTGTTATCAAATCTATGTATGCAGCAAATGTCTATTATCATACGACTATGTTAATGATGGGATTTTTACAGTTACAGGCAAAAGGCTCTCCAGGACGCAGCAGCTGTTTCAAACCATGTTGCATGCTTAATTCAATCCGCTGGAATGGTTTGTAAATAGTCTTTATGTTTTATTGTTGTAAAGTAAATATTTATGATATATTACTTTTGAATAGGCTCCTGATAGCATATCTGACAAGGACATCAAACTCTTCTGTAAGTGTCGCAGACATACGTAAAGAGCAAAGTGAGCCGTTTTCTGTTATCAGTCTTTTCCCTTTACTTAGGCAAACATGCAGCTTTCCTGAGGGTGGTGCGATGCAGGTCCTTGGCTGAAGAATACAGTGTAGATTTAGTAAATAAAGATGAAATAAGTATGTTTCATCACATCATTACTTGTTGTTAAGTTTAACTTTTCCAGTAAAAACAAATCTTGCTGTGTTTCAGTATCAGCCATGGACAGTCCAGACAGTGAGATGGTTTTCTATCTCATGCTGCGTGCTGTGGACCGCTTTTATCAGCAGCATTCACGTTACCCAGGTAAAAAGTAAAATAATTATATTGTTTTTGAAAAAAAAAAAAGATTGTAGTCCACAAGATGGCGATCTTGGCTCTCTTGTTCCTTAGGAGTCTATAACTACCAAGTGGAAGAGGATATCAGCAAACTGAAGCTGTGTGTGACCAGCCTTCTACAGGAATACGACCTGAGTGTCAATATCAAAGATGATTATGTCCATGAGTTGTAAGCATTTCAATTTAATGTAAAATTGTGATGATCCATATATGGAATCACAATGTGCCTTCTTTCTCTGAATAATGAAGTGACTTCTTAATGTTTGTTTAGCTGCCGCTATGGGGCCACAGAGCCACACACAGTTTCAGCTTTCATGGGAGGTATAAAATTATACATTTTTAATACTTCTTGGCAAGTTTAATTCATATCTTTCTTCTTTAGGAGCTGCTGCTCAAGAGGCCATCAAGCTCATTACACACCAGTTTGTGCCCTTTAGCAACACCTATATTTACAATGCCATGTCACAGACCTCTGCCACCCACCAGCTCTGATCAGTGAGAAATTGGCTTCAATGTTAAAGCCCCAGCGAAAAGAGGTATCCAATCATAGATGTGTTTATTGCACTAAAAACCTTTTGGAGAATGAGGATGCACTGTTATGAGGGGGCTTGTTTCTTGCGTGACCACCTGCTTATTTCCATGAGATTCATTTTGCTATTCTCCAACATAAAAAGTGACATTTCCATCTCCAAAATGTTAGATCACCTGCCCAGTACACAGGGCTGCTTCAATATACTTTATATGATGGTCCATGTGAGCAATGATTTCCCAAATACATTTGTGACTTTACATTTAAAAATCAATAGAATCAATTTGTATTCCTGTAAACTAGACATTAAACCTGTAAAACTAGTATGGAGTATTTGTTTGTCATTTGAGTATGTAACAATACGTAGCACAGAGATCTTCTTGGTTTGTTTTGACAAGATTTAAATTTTGCTTTACTACTAAATACATATCATGTATAGTAGTCATCTCTCATGTTGTGGGTCCCCAATTTTTGGCCCAGGATACTCACAGGCAGTGCCTGAGAAGCTTTGAGATAAACTATGATTGGAGAAGTCAACCAAGGTCTACAAAGTATCTTGTCTAAATAAATGTTTCATGACAAGCATGTGAGTGTGATGGTTGGTCTGCAATGTGACTTATCCTCTGGCTGTGCTCAGGTTAAGAGCAGGTCCTTGGCGATGTTTGTTTCTTCAACAGTAGGGGGCACTTTCACACACTAAAACTCATGAACTTATAGTATCTGGAAATGTCCTAGCTGTGATGGTAAACATTGAGAGAACTTTCTCACAAAAAAGTTGACGTCTGTATGTACAGAGCAGGCTTTGTCATGCTATTGGTTTTGAATGTGTTTTGCCTGAACATTTTTGTCTAATTTGTGTCAGCTCTTAGGCTTCTCTACATTCGGAAACGTTATGGTTCACAAAGAAAGCACATCATTGTGTTATCTGTTGCCTGTGTTTTCTATGAAATGAAGTGTTGTAGTTTATCACATACNGCCTGTGTTTTCTATGAAATGAAGTGTTGTAGTTTATCACACACCACCAAAGTAAAGCAAAAACGACCACTTAAATTGTGTGACCAGCACTTTTAAATAGTTTGATACAAAAAAGAATATAAAAGAAATGTTTTTATGTAACATTTCTGCACAGCTGCTACAGCTGTAAAAACATCTCAAATCAAAACAGCTTTGTACACACTGCACAGAAACTGTCGTCTCATGGCAATAAAAAATTATTCTGATTTTGAAACGTCATAGAATTTAGTGAAATCCTATTAATTGTACAGTTTTAGATTTAGCATGACCACTGTTTTGATATGTTTTTGGTTATGGGTATACATATACATGCATGTTTTTCAGGCACCAAATGATCTGTTTACACAGCCTCATGTTATTCCATGAAGGCAGGACATGGCTGTCATGCTGAGGCTTGCAAGATTACATGACATTCATCTCACTCACCATACTGCACATGCAACTCTATTTTTGATCCTTATTCTCTCAACAGTGCAATTAAATTAATCATTAGCATTAAAATGACCCTAAAATATGTAGTTGCTCAAGTACATTTAGTTTTCAGGATGTAAAACCAATGGATAATAACAGTGTTATTTATATATATTACTGGGAAAACATGTGTTATTATAGATTATAATTACTATCAAAATATGCATTCTCAGTATTAATCATTAAACAACAATACCACTTTAACTTGGAGACTTTTGGGTAGAAAAGCAGTGTCCATGTTCCTGAAACTGTAACTAAGTATTTCAATTATATAGTAATTATTAATGTAATACATAATACACATATTTCCCTTTTTGTGTGTTTCATATGTTTTTTTTATCCGATGTGGCACGTAAAGGATGCTAATAATTAGATACAATTTATGATTGCCATGGACCCACAGTAAAATGAGATGAATGATTTCAAAATAATCAATGCCTCTTGTCCAGCTGCTCTCTTGCATTATCTACACTAAAGTCTGGATCCACTCTCTGCCCCGTTATCTTGGAGCTGCAGGAGAGGTCTGACATGTGAGGGGGCTGTGGGGGTGGGACTGTCGTTAAAACTAAAATCAATCAGTAAATCTGCCTCGCTCACTAGCACTGACTACTGTGGCCCTGTGTGATGAAGGGGGAAGGGAGTGTGAGTCAGCGCTAGTGAGAGTAAGGTGGCACATACAGAAGTTACATAAAAGTGTTCTTTTGAAATAACCACTATAAACATATCAGAATGAGAACATTGCATTAGTAACGTAGAGGTTGAATAAAACATCTCCTGGTGGATCTTGGACCATCTACTATAGGCTCAAGTCTAAAGAGTTTCACCTCCTCCTGAGGCAGGCTAAATAAAAAGGGGCTTGCCAAAGCATTTTTTTGAGTGAGTCTACGGGAGGGCAGCATACTTTAGTCCACTATAAGTCCACACAGGGTTGCTTTATTCTCCCTGCAAGAAAATGGGAAGAATACTAAGTGTGGACAGAAGCAAGAAATAGGATCCCTCCCTTCACCAATATACAGGGTGCTGAATCTGCACACTTTTTTCACTTTGGTGGTCTTTAGCTGACGGTAATTTGATTTAATATTCATTGTACACAGCTCAATGGGTTTATTGTTTCCATAATATTGCAAACCCACAACAATGCAGTTGAAGCAGTAAGACCCTATGCAATGTGGAGCGACCAGACTCATAGAAGTCTATGCAAGAGTAAAAAAGTGCGTTCATAATAGACCCTGATTAGTGCTCAGTCAAGTGTCTACAAACACCTTGTATGTATTGTATACACTATGTGTGACGTCATTAGGATAATGGTGAGAGGTTGGCCATCAAGCATGTCTGTAGGGACTGAACATTTTACAGTTGTAGGACTCATCATAATAAAGTTGCGCTCTGTAACTTGTCTAAAAGAGATGGCATTGCCAAAATGTAAAAATTATAATATTAATAATAATATCAAGGAAGATCACCTCCATCTGTTCTAAATGTATAGAATATTCTGAGGATATAACATTTGGTTTGATATTGATGGGTTTGAGAGTCAATCAATTTTGGGGAGTGTGAGGGTCTTCTCAATTGCAGGAAATGCATGCAATTTCCTGCATTCTAGTGCGTTTTAGCCTCGTGAACAAGTATAATAATCTTACTGAACTCGGTCACCCTTCTTTCACAAGTTGAAAAAAACACAGTGTGATCTCAAAACAAGCCATAGAATAAGTGAGCATATTTATTTTCAATATAATGAACATAGTGCAATACCAAAATGACCAAACTTTATTCAGGAAACATTTCTCCATGTCAATTTTATTCCAAAAACATATTTACAAAGTATTTAGATTATTGTTAGTTTGATAATGTATTAAACTTTTCAAAAAAGTACCACTCTTTTTATTGAGCTCTCTACACAAAAACAATAACATATTTAAATAGATTAAATACATTTCCAATATAAAAGTAAAAATGGCAATGTGTGTGTAAGTTTGAGAATCATAATAATTTGGAAATGTAGCTTCTATAAAAGATTGAACACTGATCAGGCTAAGCGTGCAGCTTAAAAAATTATGCGATTTTATTTTTACTGTAGACGTCACCAGCCATCCTGTAGCAAGTTTTATTGTGGTGATGGCGGCCCTTGGGACAAGCGATCTATAGTTTCTGTTCATATAATCTCTCATCTCTCCATCTTGATTTGTGTTCCATTAGCGCTGGGCCTTTGGAGAGACTAGTCAGCATCACCATATGGGGTCAGCACTCTCTCCAGCCTCAGATCATGTTACACACTGTACGTGTGCACAAAACATCCAGGGAAGAAAACCGCTACAACCATCTGAAATGTGCAGAGAAAGGGCTTTTGCAAGTGCTGTTCTTTTGCAAGGGCTGTAAATATTGCTATTAAATAACATAACAACCCGCTATTGCCTAAATATGCAAAAGACAAAAGACACAGTGGGCTCTCCATGGAGATGTTTAAAGACTCTGTTTAAAGCCTCAGTGGAACAGCATACTTGAAAACACTTCCACAAAGCTTTTACAGATCGCTCATCAGCATTTCACAGGGAACAAAAATGGAGGAGAACAAACAACAACACAATCAGAAAGTACACATAAGTAACAGAATAATTACCCACATACACACACACACACACCAACATTATATACGTGTGTGTGTGTGTTTCTGTGTGTATTGTTCTCAAGTATTTACAATTTTCAAATAGTTTGTCTTATTCCCTATCAGTTTGATCAGTCCGTTGGGGTGAACTGGTCAGTGTGGTCGCTTGTGTTTGCTCATGTCTAGAATTCTTCAGAAGATGATTTCATGATCTGTAGTACATTCTTTAGGTGCCATTCTTATCTCTTACTATGTTGTTCATCAACTGGAATGCACCTCTTCACCACAGTGTTTGTCTTTTTTATCATTCACATTCAAATAAAACAAATGATTTCCTTTTTTCAAGTCATTGTTTTCATTCCAGAGAGACGACAGTCGATGTGTAAGTTCAGAGCCCAACCATAGCCTCATGTGCATGTGTTTGCCTTTGTCTTGACAAATTTCCCTGGACAGACTTAATGAGAACCACCTGCTTGTGCGGCTGTCACATCCAAAACATAGAGACGCAAAACTATGTCAGAAATGTCTGCAGCTTGAGGAGATATATGGGGCCTGGGAGCTATCGCACTACAGCGTCAAAGGTTGCATAGTGTAATTAGAAATCAGTGTAATTGTAACTCAGGGCTGGACTTAACAGGACACTATAACTCCCAGTTGTGGGCGCAACTTTGTTACAGATACTCACTGTAATTAGTACGTAAGTAATTGTTGTGTTTTTTTTTTTCATTTGAGAGTACACAAAGCACTACAATGTGAAATGTAGAAACCATGAACCATTTACTATGCCTACTGTACATGTCTTTAGTGTTCAAAAACTAAATATACAGTCGTGTATATGACCTGCTTAATGAATATGTAAAATTAGATTACAGTTACTACTATAATACTTCCAAACGCCATATTAATCTTAGTGTAATTAAGTAATGAATTCCACTGTATTCAAAGTTACAAATAAGGAGTAGCTAATTACTTGATCATGGATAGATTAAATTACATTAACGTTATTGTTGTAAAAACCACAACAACAATGCTCAAAGAGGACATACTGTGAGAAACACCATGTCATGATGATACTGTCCTGTCCTAATCCCAGTGGTCCCAGTCAGGCCGGTTATGTATGAAGCTTCCTCAGGCACATGGTCCTGAGCTGTTGAGCTGTGGGTGAGCAGGACTGCAGTCCACATGGGAGTGTTTATTAAGACGTGATGTTCAGGAGAATTCCTCAGATAAGTGACATGGCCTCTCTCTGTTCAGGTGGCATGAGAATAACTGGACACAAATAATGCAGAAGCAGAGATCAACAGTTATGGCTGTGGATTCACAAAAATAGCATCGTAAAAAGTATGTCTGAGTGAAGGGCTACTAGTGTCTTGTATTCAAAGCAATTTTAATTTTGTACAGCCTAAAATAACTCTATAGCCTTTACAAAGTTTTAATAACAAATTGGAATATAAAAAATTAAAATTGTCATTGGTCAACATGACATCCGCACATGCAAGACCTAACCGGTTAGCTTCACAGACACATTTTCTCATAAGAACAGGATTATTCAAAAGAGTGATAATTCTGTGGGACCACTTCATACTACACGCATATTTTATTGAGTCATTAGTTCTTGATGCGTGGTGGTGTAAGCTGATACGCTCTCTAGATTTAATAAACTGGCTGCGTACACACACTCATTGTGGAGTGAACTAGCTGATGGGCCTATATACATGGTGTCAGCCCTGGTCCAGATCAGAGCATTCCTAAGATTTTTGTCTGTAATTATTCTGGCAGGTTTGATTCAGCTTTATATCTTTTATCCACCATCTCAAAGAACTACGAGCCATCCTCAGATCTCAGGCCACATGCACGCACACACTCCACACACAAAAGAAACAAAGAGATGAGAGAGGGGCCTCTTTGCAGCACTCTTTAAAAAGCAACTCATTCCCTACAGAGCGTGTATATGTGCGGGCTGGAAGTGTGCAGGGAGGCATGTGGAGGTGTCAGGCTGTGGGGAGATGGTGTAATTGTGCGTACATTATGGTATTAAAAACAACCCACAAAGGCAGCAGTTTTGTTAGGACCGCTGCGAACAAGAGAGACAGTAGAGGAGAGGGGGCAGGGGTAAATATGTCCAGTCTGATCCTTTCATTAGGCAGCAGGGGGCTGTGCTGAAATCTCTCTCACAAGATCCTCAGGCTTCATCCAGGAACAGGGACACCCGCTCAAAACCAAACTGCATTCATCCTGTTCGCAATAACGCACTGAACAGCATAGATCAGTGTTTTTCAACTATGTGCCATGACCGTATGGTTACATGGCCATGGCACATTGGTTTGTCAGTGCATTTTTGGAAATTGTCCAATATCACACAATAAATAACACAACAACAACAAAATTAGAGTATTAGATAGACTTTTAGATTTTCTATATGATACACTTCATAGAGAAATACTTTGATTTGTTAATAGTAAGTATATTTATTTATATACCGCCTTTTCACTCTAACTAGAGCCTCAAAGCAGTTTACACTTGTTTTTTTCTTTTTTGGGCACATGCCAGAACTATTGCACATATTTTTTTAGTGGTAGGGGAAACCGGAGTACCCGCAGGAAACCTACGCAGACACGGGGAGAACATGCAAACTCCACTCAGAAAGGCCCTGGTC